>BDUI01000024.1:814897-827881 GCA_002335545.1 Apodemus speciosus
AGATACTTAGATATTAATTGTTTGAAACAATATATTTAGATATTGAGGGAGTACTGCTAATGAAAAACTGGTATTTTTAAGAATTTAACTAGAATATTAAGACAATTTTCCCAGCTGCTCACAAAGTGAACCCTTGACACTGAAATGGACCAGTAAGTTCAGTGCAGCTGCCAGCCACAAGGAGAAAACCTGAAATGAGCATTTCTGTGATTCCTAGGACCATTTAATGCCAAGTCTGGCTCTCTGAATATTTTTGTTAAACAGTAAAACTACACTAAGTCCATTTTGAATGTGGCTGATGTATATAAATCCAATTAATCAAAATCTTTGACTATTTACAAATAATAAATGGTTTCTCTAGAATAGGGCCATTCCTGGTTATAGCAAAGGTGATCTACTTTAGATTATGAAACTGTCTAATAATAACCAAAGAGCACAAATCATTCACTGCATATTACATATAATTGCTACTCTGTTTAAGTCCAACCTAAGTTCAAGCTAGAGGATGTTTTTACTTAAAGACCAGTAATCATAACTATAACATAAAAGACTATGTGTCAGGTTGTGTGAATATATACGTGCTTTTCGTTCATTAGATATGCAGCCGCTGCTGGACTAATCTTCCAGTGGTCATGAATTTCTTAAGTTTAGCTCTAGAGTACTGTTTTGTTTGTTTTTTTTTTTTGTTGTTGTTTTTTTTTCTTGGGGGGGGGGCGTTGAGACAGGATTTCTCTGCATAGCCCTGGCTGGCCTGGAACTCACTCTGTAGACCAGGCTGGCCTCGAACTGAGAAATCTGCCTGCCTCTGCCTCCCAGAGTGCTGGGATTACAGGCGTGTGCCACCATCGCCCGGCTCTAGAGTACTGTTAATCCCGTGGTCCAATTGGCATCTCATTGGTCTGACTTAACTTGGCAGAAGGATAGGGAGWGTTCCTGAACTCCTATCGAGAATCAGGAAAACTGATCCAGGCACTCTGGACCCATTTCAGTTAACACACAAAAAAGATAGAGGATACTTTTACTACTACAAGACCTTTCAGCATAACTTCATTGCATTACAGTGAAAAGAGTTAATGGTGAAGACAATTTATTCCTCACTTGGCCAAGATGAAGAAGTAAGGAAGACTGTGGAAGTAAAAGGAAGCATAGTCTGGAAAACTAAGGGAAACAAGGTACAGGAGTACTGCTGTGCACAAGGATAGACAGTGGTAGCATACTGCTCGGAACTGAAAAACAAACATCATCTATGCTGACGAGTCTACAAAATCCAATAAATCAGTGCAGTATCTTTTACAGACGTAAAGAAATGACCCTCAAAAGGGCATTGGTACTATTTCATATATTTTTTCAAAGATGTTTTTCGCATTTTAAGTCATTATTCTCAAAACAGTCACTTTTTTTAGTCAAAAGAAAAATATATAATTTCTAACACACATGATTACATGCTTGTACAACTGGCAACACAAACAAAGATGCGTAAGATATATATAAAGGTATACTTTAATTAATCAGCAGATAGACAATTACAATATTCTCACACTACTGGGACTCTGTCCATTGGGTCTGGACCATCAACTAAAGCTGCAGACTCACAGAGTGATACATACAAGTCCCACACAGCACATGGCTTTGAAATCAGTCTTAGTTGTCCACTCAAAAGAAGAGATACAGTGGAGTCCGATCCATTGATATGCTTTCAAAAAGTGACATTACACAAGTTTGGAGTGCTTGTTTTCTTTTGACAATACTGTTTCTGTATAAGTATCTTAGTTTTATTGATATGATCATTGTAGAGACACACTGTAATATGTCATCTTGGAAGGTAGTGTCTATAACTGTAGAAAAGTGTACAATTATAATTTTTTAAAAAAAGTGATCCACCTATTTTATTTACTGTGTTTCTAGTAAGAAAAATTCTYGTACAGAATTCATGGACTATGAAATACAATTAAATACAATTAAAACTTTCACTAGAAATTAATATTTTAAACAAAGATTCAAGTGAAATTATTATGTAGCAGCATTATTTGCTATGAGTTCTAAGCAATAAAATTATTGCAAAAAATTCCAGGATTACTAAAATTTTAGGAGTTCTATATTTGAGTGCTTTACACTCAAATAATATTTAAAGGTGATTTACATAAAGTACTCAGCTTCTGATTCCTCACGTTTGAAGAATTTAGACATATTTGCTGGCATGAATCCACTCTCGATGCTGAAAAACATACACCTGTCACTTCTGTTTTATCAGTTAATTATAAATGGCACAGACACTGGGGAAAAGTGCATTCATTTTAAGGCTGGCAATTATAACAGACATTAGCATAAAACAACAGCAGAGACAGACTTTAACCACCGACATGGAAGGACTTATGTTAAGGCTTGTTTGCAACTTGTTTATAAAACTAACATCCAAAGTTAGATTTCTTGGTTTTATACTTTATACTGCCTAATACTATTTAGGCCACTCGCTTTTTTTTTTTTTTCTTAAATAATCAGAATAGCCATCATAAATCTCTGACGCTAAAACCGTTTCATCTGTTTGGGATGGGAGATGTGTTGGTAGATGCCCTGAAATCTAAGAGAAAACAGGAGAAACACTGTGGCCACACAGACCTCAGCCTGCCTCTTCGCTTCTTTGAGGATGCCTGAAATGTGGACAAAAACGTGTTTGGACCTAACATAGGACAGACAGTGACTGCAGAGGTGTAGAGTATTACAGGAATACTGGGGCATATATCTGGGCAGTGAAATGAAAATATAAAGACTCAAGCAGGATCTTGGGATTTGGGATGATACTATGGAGTTGGGCATTTCCCAAGAAGTACCACTGAATATTGACCCCACAGCAGAGATATAGATGCTGCAACATGCTTGGTGTCTAACTCATCTTTAATTGTTTTCCTGTCTGTTCTTGTAGGAGATGGTAAGTGGCTAAGTGCTGGACCATAAAGGTGGGAAGAAAATATTGCTGTGTTACAGGTTTGATGCTTTTCCTTTCTCTCCGACCTTTCATAAATGAGACACATGAAGATGGCCAGTGTTCTAGACATCCATCCGTTTGGCTGGAGCACGAACGTTAAAAGGGAGCAATCTGAAAACCAATTCATCTTTTTCACACTGTCAAAAAGACAGCTCATTACACTTTAGCCTCTCTGAGAACAAATTAACTTTCTCCTTTAAATTTTCATAAGGTATCTGGCTAATCTTTTAGGGAGAAAGCCTCCCAAAAGATGCTTGTTTTAAAATTAGGCACTCTCCACTGTTTACTCACAAATAGGGTCTTTTTTTCTATTGTCTCATCTTTCTAACTATATCTTGAAATTTTTTATTACAAATATTGTGTAAAAAAATTCAAAGTCCCATGGAAATAGTCATAGTAGATAACAAAATACATGGAGGCAGAAGATCTTTAGTGATAAGTGAAAACTACCTTGTCTCCCATTCAAGTAATTAACTGACTTACTGACTGACTGACTGACTGACTAACTCAGTCAGTCAGATAAAACATAGCTCTACATTGAATTAGACAGTAATTCACTTAATGGAAAGTTATTTTTCTAATATTTCAAAACATAAAAAAGACACAGAGATAGGGATGTCATTCTATTTGTAGAAAACTAACACGCGAGGGTACATAATACACACATAAGGATACACACTTATTTGTACATTGGGAGGAAGGAAGCATCTGGAAAGGCAGTTATCAGACCATTGATAGTCACCCCCAGGAAAACATGTGGTAGATAAGCAGAAGACTTTGTATTTTATAGTTCTATATGGTCTGATTTTCTTTAGGAACACATATACATTTGCAATGGGAACATATAATGACAAGCCATAGACAAAAGAACACTTAACATATATACTTCATTTTGTAAAGCAGTTTTCAGAATATACTCTAAAGGTTACTACTATTCTACCTTCAAAGCTGGCACTGACATAGAAACACTTTTTTTCATTTTTCTGACTCTTCAAGATTTTTAAGACTTAGTAAAATATTCACAAATGATTATTTTTAAGTTACTACCATGGAAAGGACACACATACATGTGTATGTGAGTGCATATTCTTTAAAAAGACAAAAATGCATACAATTATTTTACAAATTTATGCACTTACAAATGAGATGCCTGTTCAGCACTTTGTGCAATCTCCCAGCCTCTGATGAAACAGCCTTTCCTGGTAACAAATATCACTTGGTAACTCATATATTGGAAAAATTTTCAAATCATATAAAAATACCTGTAAAAGATAAGATATTTAAAGACTAGAATAAAAATCCCTGAGTAGGCCAAAGACAACAGGCACAATAACCCAAGAATACAGACCATCTCAGACCCAAAAGTCCCTGTTCACTCAGGAGGTGTTGTACAAACATGGTATGGTTACATATGACATACAGATATATGCATACATCGATACATGAGACACATCCATCCTACTCACATATAGCCAAGCTAATGACCAAGCCTGGGAAAGATGAATTTTTAAAAATTAAGCAATCTTATGGCAGAGACATGTATTTGGTCTAGAAGTCCTCATTGTTTTGGTCTAAGACTAGCATACCTAAAGCGGACAGTAAACACTTGCCAGAAGAATGGCTGAAGGCACAGTAAGATACCTTTGTTCCTTACCTCATACCATAGTCTAGAATATGCATTTCCGGAGCCAGCAGTGCCGCACTTTCCTCTCGCCAGAAACTCGCCGCTTAGCAGAAAGTTGTCCAGCTTTTCTCTACTGCTCAGAAGGAACACCAACATGCTAGCTTAAACTTGGACTGTCCTTCACGGACTTGAATTTTTTCAGTGAAACACAAGGGTATAAAGTTCTTATACTCTGGCTTCTGAAACCATGAAATAGCCATATAAATGTGTGTCCACTTCAAGCCAAACACAGTTACACTTACGGTAACCAGCTAAATTTGAGAATTTAGGGATAAATAGAAAGCTTGGGCTTCTTAGCATCTCTTGTTTGTTTTGATAAACTTAATGATGGAAGCAAAGAAATAGAGTTGTGCCATTAAATTCCATTTCCTTACTCAAAAGAACTTCCTGAAAATATTTTCATTTGCATTCTTTTCCTGAAGCAGTTTATGTTTTGAAGAAACTATGTTTTCATAGTTAAAAAAAAAAAAAAAGCTGTTTTCAAGTTGTCTCTCTAAGGAGATATCAACAAATTACGCACCCATATAGTAAACATGGGCAAAATCCTCCCAAAACTAGTATTTTTTTTTTTGTAAAAAACTTGAGGACAAATTTTAAAAAAAAGGCAGAAGAGGGAAGGAGTAGAACATTCAATAATTTTAAAAAACTTGACCTAAAGCAGAATTATCTAGGATTATAAGGTGGTAATTAAATAATGAACAGAATGGGAATTAAATTATCAGTTTAAGCAATTTTCTTCAAAGTAAAAGATTTTTTTAAAATTAATCCCAGGAAGGGCTAAAGTATGTGTGTCAAAATCCCAGAAATCTGAAAAGAGCAAGTGCTGGAAATGTGGGGACTTTCTGAAATCTCCCTTATGGATGGTTGTCAGTTTACAAAGTTTGGTGTGTCTCAGAGTAACATCGCATACATCGCTGTGTGTGCTTGTGACCATAGGGAGAGCAAGAAACAGACAGTTACCATGGAAACAATCTGTTGTTGACATTGGCTTTAATTCAGTACATTACCAAGTTAGGCCCACAAAAATAACCATCAAGGCTGAAAGGTTCTATGATAATAGACATGGAAATAGATGAGCACGTGGTCATGGAGCCTGGTTTAATACGTGTTTATATACACACATTCACATCCTTACATATACGCACCAGCAACTCATGGTTTTTCTCATTAATTTAGTTTCATTAATTCCCTTCTGGGTGCTGAGATTTTTTTTTTAAAGCAATTACAGTATCCAAAGAACAAAACAATGATACCATTTGGGTTACAGATGACAACAGGTGCATTTGGTGAACTTTGATTTATCTTCTGAAAAGTGGCCTTGTTTGTTGAGACAGGCAGGATTCAGCTATGCATACCAAGTCTCAGAGACAGCCTGGGGGAAGCACAAGGTTCAGACAATCCAAATAACACTCCTGTGAGGTGTCCTCAAAAGACATCTGAGGATACCCTGTTCTCAAAATATTTTCTTCCAAGAACCACCGAGGTGAGAGTTACTATATAAATGTGTATAGTTAACGAAAGTGACCATTTTTTTTTAAAAGCAGCAATTTGTTTAAGGAAAGGACTGGATGCCATGTTGGGAGTGCACCGTAGCTAGAGGCACTGTGGTCTGCAGAGAACCACAGGAGACAAGATGGCAGAAGTTCCTCTAGGTAGTTTTAAGGATCCAACTCACAGACAGGTGCACCATCCTGCACGGCTCCTCCTGGTACCGGCTGACGTTGTGTGAAATCCTCTGTGGATCACCAGTGCATACCTGTCCGTGACCGCTTTCTTTGTTTTTTACAAAGGCAATATATAGGAAATACAAATAAACCTAGGGATTGAAAAAATGAAGGCAATTAGGGAGGAAAGTGCTGACTGCTGACTGAAGTATGTGTGTGTGTGTGTGTGTATACATATGTGTACATACATATATACTTAAATTTTCCCAATTTTACTTATATCCAAACTATTTATAGCGATTTTTATTAACAGTTCACAAACAGAAAAAGACTATGGGATGTGTTTTCTATACTACTTCATTCTTTCTATTTCCCTGTAGTCCTTTGACCCCTTTATTACCTTCAGTCATACAAGTCTAATTAAACAACAACAACAACAAAGCCAATGTTTTCTAATAAGCCATCTAGCCTCATGTCCATGTCTTTATTGTAACAATCCTGTAATTTGCACACTATAATATTCATTTCATTATTGGTTGGTATAACATTTTATTTAAGAACATATATGTGGTTCCCAGTTCTAACATTTTGGAGATTTTTTTTTTTTTTTTTTTTTTTGGTTTTTTTGAGACAGGGTTTCTCTGTATAGCCCTGGCTGTCCTGAACTCACTCTGTAGACCAGGCTGGTCTCGAACTCAGAAATCCACCTGCCTCTGCCTCTCAAGTGCTGGGATTACAGGAGCGCCACCACCGCCCGGCCTCATTTTGGAGATCTTAATGAGATGTGAATCCCTTTACTTGACAGCACAGATAATAACATCTGTTCTATAAAGTCCCAACTGACTATAATTACTTGAATGTGAGATACTTTGTAATTCTCTTTGCCCCACACATTCATTATCTATAAAGATAAGTATACATGTGGAAAATCATTTAATTCAGCAAAAGCACCCTATTTTCTATAGGGAATAATGATCAAAGTAGCTTCTATCCAGAACGTTTAAGTTGGACTTTCTAAAGGAATGCTTCTTAATGTGTGGCCCATGGGTTAACAGCATTAGTAGCATCTGAGACCTTTTTAGAAATGTAAACCCATGGGTCCAGCCAGTACACAGTGCTAGAAACTGACAGTAGGATCTAGCAATGTGTGCTTTCAACAGCTCTACAGACTAGCTGTATCATGCTAAGTTTGAGAACTACTCCTTTAATATATATGTTCATATATTAAAGTCTCATAAACACATCCTGTAGGAAGCATGTTCCTCTGACATATACCCCAAACTGCATGGCTGTTTGAAGCAAGGCAGAGCAGAAACCACACACACTGACTGACTCATGCCACTACATGTACACTCACACTGTCTCTACTGCCATAGGAGAATTCTAATCTCAAATATGTCATATTTCTTACCGATTACAACTGCTATGGCCCCTAGTGCCAATCCCAAAACCAGGATGAGAGGCGCAATGAAGAGCTTTCCAGCTGGAAAACAAAAGTTTAAGAATTAAAGGCTCTCACTGCTGAGTTACTGAGCAGTTATAGTAATTCTTAAAGGAGCACAAGAACAATTAAAGGCACATGTAGAACTGATACACAGTATGCAGTGCCACAAAGCCATGGGCATATGCTGTGTACCCACAGGTTCCTTACTGTTTATAACCAAAACAGATTATAATCCTTTATAATTCACACTTCAGTCTTTGTGCTTTTCCTTTGGATTTCTCCTACTTTCAATATTCAAAATGTTGAAAGATTAAGGATGGAGTGACTCAGCAGACAATCTATTGAGCTTGCAAAGTTAGAGAGTTAGACTAGGGGTCAGAGAGGGTGTCTGACCAGGCCCATGTCTAAGAAAAATGCTTTCCTTACTTGCTAGATAACGAGGGGAATCATATAAATGTCTAATAGACTGAACTCCAAATGGGATGCCTGAAGACAACTTCTAGAGGAACTTCCCACTGAATAAGTGATATGCTGGAAGTTACCCAAGTGAATCACTGAAACAAATGTTAACAGGAAGCATTGTAAGACAGCTCAGCTCCGATGCTGGCAGGCACAGCATGCTTGGCAGCACCAGTGGCTTCTCTGAATGAATAATTGATCGGTGATAATAATCACCGTTGTTACATGTAACTGCAGCCCAGAAGCCACCAGAGGAATTCCTAGGACTCTGAAAGGCTCCAACATAGACAAAACCAGGACAGCTACTTATGTCTTCTTACTGTGCTGTGACTTTTGATATAACTGTACAAACAAAATGATACAAAGAGTGTGAAGGGAACAGGAAGTCTGCAGTAGTCACACAGTTACTTAAGATCCACACAGCAATACCATCTATAAATTATGATCATTGACCAATGAATGAAAGATAATTCAGCCATTTGTTGGGAGTTTGGCAGGAAAAAATTAACTTTTTTAATTCATAGAAAATAGTTCTGAAATTAGATGACTAGATATGGAAAAAACAGTTTTAAGTATCAATTTTAACATTGCTTAATATCTAGTAAATTTAGATTTGAATTGCTGTCTGTTTAACATAATACCCATACATGCATTTTTCTTTTGTTTACACCAATGACAAAACTCCGTTAAGAGATATTAAATCTTATTGAACAATGGCTTATGTATCCATAGAGCTGTGTGGAAGAATCTAGAATACAGTAACAAGGTTTACATATTTTAAACATACAGCTTGGTCTCTTTAGTAATATATCATCTTAAAGTATCCACCAAGACATTTTCTTCACAGCAACAGGATACAACTGTAATATTACTTGTTATTATCCAAGTAATAATAACACAGACTTTTTCTTCCCAACCATCATTGAGTTCAAGGAACATATGTCTGCCCTTTAGGAGGAATAAACTTGACATGTAGGACATGGTTAGGTCTACTTCTAAAGATGATTTTGACTGGAGTAAGCATGCTTTCTCTTGTTACAAGATCAGTAACAATTCTCTTAGGACATCATTTTTAATAATCAAATATAATTTTTTCACGACCATAAATTATCTTTAAACATTTTTAATTTAAAATTTTATTTAATTTCTGCTATGTCAACAAACTACTGACTGTGTCTCTAGAATTACTGTTTTGTTTATTTCTTTGGGATGTGTGTGTTTTTCCGTCATTGTCCCTTTTCATGCTGTATTGTATATATTGAAAGAATCAACAGCACATCCTTGTGTTCAGGTATCTGTTAAGTTCATACAGAAATAAGTATGACATTCTTCTTGTCACCAATTGGCTTTCTCTCAGTATTTCAGAAGCGCTGATTATGAAAGAATGTCATATTAACAATCTTAACTATTCAATTTTGTCCATAAAAGGAGTGGCTCTCTTCTTACTCTTTGGTAAAGGACCTACTAGAATCCCTGGAACATAGCAAGTCCCCAAGATTCTCATGGCTGGGATTCTCATGCTATTTCCCTTCCTCAGATTCTAAGGAAGCACCCAAGAGCAAGTCTGTGTGCTACTCACCACAGACTGACCCTCGAACTAATCTTCTTAAATGAGGTCTCTCTGGGAGGTAGCGATATTTGCATCCAAATATACTGAGGTTTGATGTGTGGTCTCCGAAAAACCGGAGCTGTCGGTATCTCTCTCCACATCGATAGCAAAAATTAGTGTTACACTGTGAACAAGTCATATGGTCACACCCTTCTGTTCTCTGGATATGGATCTGGATAAAAGGATAAACAGAAGGAAATGCAATTAGTGTCTTTAAAAAGCAAAACATGTCAAGTAAAATATATCAGTTTTACCAAATTAAAACTCTTATGAGCATCCCTGAAGTAAGGTTTTCAATTTGTTTACAATTATATTTATAAGGTTCCCAATATTAATTTTACCATTATGAGCTTGTAGTGTGGCTTTAGGAAATGCATGCTGGGCAATATTTTAATGTAGTAAGGAGTTTTATAATTAAAACAATAGTCAAACCTGCCAGAGTTTGTTGCTTGACACTTGGCAGATAAGTTGTTGACGGAATCTACCACTTTATGTATTTCACTTGTGACTCTACCTTTTTTTCCTCAAGTACACAGAGTTTATAGTATGTGGTCAAGGGCATATGAGCCGCTACATTTCAGGGTCCCTATTAATCCAAAGCTGATGATCCTTGCTACTGGTCACCTTCCCCTTTATAGCTATATGGTTTTCTCTTTGTATATGTTGTCCCATAGCAGTGGATACAGGCTTTGTACAGCCTATCAATTATCTGAATGTCTCTCTTGAAGGACATATGTAAATTGTAAATAAAATCCAGTGATCATTCTTCTTGTGCCTATTTATCAATAAATGTGAGATCACCCATGCAGCCTGCAGATGGCAGTAAAAAATAACTCAGCCCAGGACTGGGAGTACAGTGCATACATAGGCCTGATTCAATCCATAGCACCTAATGAACTGAGTATGGGCCTGTAATGCCAACACAAAGAGGACTGGGAGGTGTGAGAATTGGAAGTCCAAGGTCTTTCTCCACCACTAGGAGAGAATTCAAGGCTAACTTGGCCTGCATGAGGCCTTGTCTTAAAAAAAAACAAAACACAACAACAACAAAAGACCAAAACAAAACAAAACCTAGTAGCACGGGCCCAGGCACTTTTGAACTATTTTTGAACTTTTACACTGCCAAGGCCCTAGGAGAAGGCAAGTGTGAAATCTACCCCTAAGCACGCAGCACCTGCTGTCAACTTTTGGATCATCTGCTGCACTGAGATGGAGATAACAGTTAATGGTGTTTGTGAGAACAGCAGCAGTGTCATTGGTAACCTACAAAGACTGCTGCTGCCACTTCTTCTAACTGCACCATGTGACCATTGTTCTTATTTATACCTGAGCTCAGAAAAGTATTTGGATTACAAAACCTGGGGAAAGTGGGACTAGCTGTGAGATGTAGGTGAGGGTCTTTGACAGTTACAGCCCAGGCCTTGGTTCTAGTTGCACTCTCTACTTGCTGGTATGTTATGATTTAGTCACATGCTCCTGGTGCCATGGACGCAGCCACTCAGCCACGCCTTCCAATTACATCAGACTGAACTCCGTACAAGCACGAACCAAAACAAATCTTAAGAGTTCGTACCAACTAGTTTGATCCCAATGGTGCAAAAGTAATGAATATGATTATATAAATACTTTATTATTTTTAACTCTAGAAATAAACTGACACAGTGCAGATTTGTGTCAGCAAGAGGCATTCAAAACTAACATTTGATAGGCAACTTGGAATTCTGAACTCCTAACCTCCTAGGTATACTAAATCTAACATGCTAAGTAAAGTCCTGGAGAAAATATATTTAAAGTTACAACTTCATAAAATTGTTATTCTTAGCTTAAAAACATCAAACTTTAATATTATATTTACAGGTTAATATTATATTTACAGTAGATCTCTTTATTTTTTTTGTCATAGGTTCAATCTACTCATCATTTTCCTTCTCATAGAAACAAACTAACCACTCAGGTGGTTACAGTTTAGCATCAGAACACATTGGATTAAACTGATAACTCCTGAGGCACAAAAGCCCCATGATTTATTACTACTCAGTGTCTTCTCTCCATCTATAATAGATGAGGAGACCTGTTTCAGGAATTCAATATTTATAAACCAATGCTACCTCTCTGACACTTAAAAGTCATGAGACAAAAGGTTGATACTAACCACTATAGGAGTTTGATATTAAGGTCCCATTGAAGTAGACAAAAATGAAAAACAAAACATTTTGTGCCCATAATATAAAGAACTAATTATTTCATTTAACATCTCATAATTAATATAAAAATTAAATGTAATATTACAATACGTAAAAAAAAATCTTCCTGAGATTATTTACATATAATTCAATAAAATACAGAATACCTAAAAAGTAAAAATAGAATTTAGTTTTTAATTTTGGTGTAGGTCTCATTTAGTCAAAAGATTGAATAAAAATAAAAGAAGTAATAAACATTCAACCCATTTAAAAATTGTATTATTGCAGGTCTGTGTACAAAATTTTATCTTTCATTAAGAAATGTTAACTTTATTAATCAGAAAGAGAATTAAATTGTCATTTCTATGTGATTGTTCCCAATTGATATTTTGCTCTAGATGCAACACTAAACTCTTATTTTAAAAGAATCTTGAGACTGGAAAGATGGCTCAGTGGTTAAGAGCCCTGGCTGCTCTTCTTAAGGAACAAGGATCAATTTCTACTACCGACCTGGCAGCTTAAAATCATCAGTAAATCTAGTCCCAAGGGATCTGATGCCTTCTTCTGGCCTCCATAGGTACCAGGCATGCACATAGTATATAGATATATGAAGTCAAATACTCATATGCATGAAAGAAATTTAAAAGAGGGCTAGATTTGCATACAGATTTCCCCCAAATGGTGTTTGGGATCTGGAAGAATGAATTAGAAGGAAGAGTAACTGTGATGAGAAAAATTAAAGAAAATCTCATGAACAATGCCAGGTTCTCACTCACTGTCCTAAACACCACAGTTCACCCCTGTCTTAGGGTTTCTATTCCAGCACAAGCATCACGACCAAGAAGCAAGTTGGGGAGGAAAGGGTTTATTCAGCTTACACTTCCACAATGCTGTTCATCACCAAAGGAAGTCAGGACTGGAACTCAAGCAGGTCAGGAAGCAGGAGCTGATGCAGAGG
>BDUI01000024.1:828756-851870 GCA_002335545.1 Apodemus speciosus
CCAATAAAAAAAAAAGAAAGAAAAGATCAAAAAAAACCAAATATATGTCATTATTTCCTGAAGTGATCGCACAGGCCAAAAAAAAAAAAAAAAAAATGTAATCCTTGTTTCATGATATGATTTTGATTTTGTAAACCCTCATTTAATTTTAACAATTTAAAAAAAAAATCATTCCTTAAATAAAATCTCAACTATTAAGTACAATAGAATTAAGAAGAACAGAATCTAATATTGTTGTAGTTTCCAGTATAGATGTAGTTGCAGCTGACAAAAATGTAGCGAACAGAGGTAGAAGAGACTACACAGTGGCTGATCTCCTATTTTCTGATCTCTGTTGGTGTGACAAACATCATGTCATATTCAAAGCAGCTTGGTGAGGAAAGGGTCTGTTTGGCTTACACTCTGAGGTAATGGATTTCTGAAGCACATCAGGTTAAGAACTCAGGGCAGAACTTTGGAGGCAGCACTGAAGCAGAGCCTATCGAGGAATGTTACTAATGGGCTTTCTTTCCTTTTTGAATTTCATATCATGTGTTTTGGTCATATTCTCTCCCTAACTCCTTCTATAACTATTCCCTTCTTCTCTAATGACTCAACTTAGTGTCGTCATTAAAAAAAAAAAATCCACTGAGTCCAATTTGTCCTGTACAAATAGACTCAAGCTTGGAGAATGGTTGAGATACCAGGGGCCACACCCTGAAAACAAAACCAAGAATGACTCTACTTTTTCCAGTAGATTCCAACTGCCAATGGGTCCTCAGTTAGGTGGTAGGGCTTCATGCCCACTTCCCCTCTGCATGATGGCACTGTCTGGCTTGAGTTTGCCCAGGTATTGTGCATTCTGTCACATGTTCCTACGTGTAAGTGCCCTGTTAGATCCAGAATATACTAGTTTGCTGTAATTATCCACTACCTCTAGCTCTTAGACTTTTTTTTACTCCCACCCCCTCTTCTGCAATAATTCCTGAGCCTTGAAAGGAGGGAGTGTGATGTAATCCCATTCTCTTATTCCCTGCACTTTGACAATTGTGCGTCTCAGTGTTAATCAAAAGACTGTCTACTGCAAAAAGAAGCTCCTTTGATGAAGGCTCAGAGACACACTAATCTCTGCGTAGAGCTGTAAGTCTTTTGGAATTTGTTTAATATTATGTCCATTTAGAAGGAATTTTTGGCCAGTAAAGTCCCAGAACCTCCCAAACATTACAACCTATTGCCAAAATTCACTTTGTTACCTCCAGAACTTGATGGTATTACCCTACTGTTGAAGACCTCATATGCTTGAATTATGGGACATGGAGATATCAAGCTGGGACAACAAAGCTTTATTTATACTGGCCAACTTTCAAAGTGCTGGAAGGTGCTATGGATGCTACAAGAGAAAGGTAATTACTAGTATTGCCAGCTGTGAACTTTGTGACCTATAGCAATGATGGAAGACATGACCACCATTACAAAAGTATCATGGATGTCATGGGAGTAAATAAGCATCTTCTGGTTGAATTTAAATCCTACTTCGCAGGATGAAACCCATACCTGGCACCATTATTGGGGTCAAGAACCTATGGCTTGACAGGTCATAGACACCATATGGAAGCCTTCTATCATCCTTCAGCCAGTTTCCTCAAAAAATTGGGACTACCTGCTAAGGGGTAGCACTATCAACAGTGGGCTTAACTTCCCCACATCAATTAATAATCAAGAAAAGGTCCTAAAGATATGCCTACAGGCCAGTCTGGTCAAATCAATTCCCCAACTGAGATGCCCACAAAAAACTCTGTACTCAAACTAACAACTAAGCTAACAAGATCTCCTTAGACACTATCCAACAAGCAGTTAAAGGAAAAGGTACACTAAGTAGTGATAGACCCCTGTAATCAAGTGCTTGGAAGCCCAAGGCATGAGGATGGCCTGGATTACACAGTAAGATTCTGTCTTAAAAAGCAATACAAAATAAAAGACGAAATAAATATAATGAGTGTTTAGTTACCATCAGCGAGTCAACAGTCAATGTCGAGGGGAGCAGGTAAGAGCTTATTATTGATAGACAATTACTAGAAGTTAATGGAAGAGCCTGATCTGGTGTTAAGGGAAAGAGGAGGTTTATTTGAGGAAGTGACATTTAATTTAGGAGATGAAAGGCAAAAGCAGTGTACTTGCCAAGTGGAGTTCAGGGAGGCACAGTGTTCTTAGCACTGGACTTCTGAATGCGCCAGCGAAGTGCTGCTTATTCTATGCCCTAATTATTCGCATCCCTTTGCTGAAGCCCTGGCAAATAAAGTCTACCTTGGTTCAGATAATATACATATTTTTATTTACCTATATATTCATGTATTTATGTTAGTATTATATCTGCATCAGTGTGTAGGCATGGGGTGAGGCGCAGTGTGTACATTTCTGAGTATGAGACCAGACAGCAGGAGAGATCTGTGTCCTGGGTGCTATCTCTAGTTTCTTTTTGGAGGCACTAAGAGCTGAGTTTTCCTCTTAGCACTGCTTTCATTGTGTCCCACAAATTTGGGTATGTCATGCCTTCATTTTCATTGGTCAAGGAAGAAATAAAGAAATTAAGGACTTTTTAGAATTTAATGGTTTTGTTCAATTCCTTCCCCTGTTTGGTTGTGTTTTCCTTCAATTCTTTAAGGCATTTTTGTGTTTCCTCTTTAATGGCTTTCAGCTGTTTACCTATGTTCCCCTCCATTTCTTTAAGGGAGTTATGTATATTCTTCTTAAAGTCCTCTATCATCATCACAAGATGTGATTTTAAATCAGAGTCTTGCTTTTCTGGTGTGTTGGGATATCCAGGGCTCACTGTGGTGGGAGAACTGGGTTCTGATGATGCCAAGTAGCCTTGGTTTCTGTTGCTTGTGTTCTTGCCCTTGTCTTTCACCATCTGGTTATCTCTGGGCTTGCTGTTTCTGACTGTGGCTTGTCCTTCCTGCAAGCCTGTTTGTGAGAACTCCTGGGAGACCAGTTCTCTCTGGGAGGAATTTAGGTATGGAGAGCTGTGGCACAGGGTCAGCTCCAGGGTGCAGACAGAAACTGGAAGGACCCTGTCCCCAGATGTTCCTTGGTTTCTGTGTCCCGATGACTCAGGGTGGGTTCCACCTGGGCCAGGAATTTGAGCAGAAGTGGTGCTCTTTCCTGCGCTCAGAGGTGAGTCAGCACTCCTGGGAGACCAACTCTCTCCTGATGGTATTTGGGTATGGAGTGCTGTGGCATAGGATCAGCTCTGGGTGCAGTTGGAAACCGGAAGACACATAAGCTTTTATATACATGGACATACATGTGTATACACATGCAAGCATGCTTAGACATATTTATACACCTTTTGCCTTCATTTAATACTATTAAAGGACAGATATTGATAATATCTTAATTTTAAAATTTATTATTAATACATGTATATATCCCACTTCTTTTAATATTATACTATATATTTACATATAAGTGTATGTTGTTGCATTACCATAGTTTCATTTGCTTCTATTTTATAATTAGATCAATTAACAATTTAAAAATGGAAGGTATGAAAGAAAAAGATGAAAAGAAAAAAACAATTTAAAAAATGAATGTAATATATATTTAGCAAGTTATTTTTTTCTCACAGAACTAACATTGTGGTTGGGTATGTCTGCACATGCTCATAATCACAGCATCGGCCAGCTGATGTGGGATGACCGTAAGATAACTAACTACCACAAAGACTGGCGTGTTGTAGCAAATACATTAGACAGCACTGTTACTGATATTAACGTGTTAACAGTATAAGAAATAAAGACTACATGTTAGAATTTAGCATTACCTATCAGAATTTTGGATTGTGCATGCAGGCGTGCGTGTGTGTGTGTGTGTGTGTGTGTGTGTGTGTGTGTGTGTGTGATATAACTCAGAGCATGTAAAAGCAAAGTCAGCACTCTAACCCTGACTATAGTCCTGACAAATCCTTTAAAAGCAGAAAAGTAACTGTATTTTTATCTTGAAATAAGGAATGTGTTGGCTTAGAATAAATTACTTAACTACCATTGTTTCATATTATTTCACTAATCCTGTTAGTTACATATTAGCCTTAAACCTCATGTGATTCCCAGGTAATTAGTTCTAATTAATTCTAAATGGCTCAAACAGAAGCACGAGTTTATTTCTGTGAGAAAGGAGAATCACAGTTGTCAGCTATAGCCACCTGGTTGGTTCACTCTGGCTAATGTCATAATGTGTGAGTAAAGTTTTTAAATTTGACACTAAGGAAGAAGGTAGCTTGGGAGGAGGAGGTTGCATAAATTCCCTTTTTACTTCTGCCTCCAGCATGCACCACCAAAAAAGATTCCCTAATAATTTTGGAAGCAACTCAACTTTGGTTTAGTAAGCCCTTCACCCAAAGAAGGAAACATGAAAAGCAGGGAAAGTAAAAAATCAAAGAGACATTCCGAATCCTTAAAGAATATATGATATACAGGTTACACGAGATGATTGTCTGTGAGCTAAGCAATGTCAAGTCATGACACTATGGGACTTCTGTATCCTGGCTGAATTTTACTTTTAATTATGAGCAGGTCCAAATATTTTAAACATTACCAATGATGATTTAACAGCTGTATAGTCTGTGAGTCTCAGGTTATCCTGGTCTACAACCAAGATCTGGGCCACCCAAGATGAGAATACTGTCTCTTAAAAAAGAAGATGAAGAGGAGGAGGGGAAGAAAGAAGAAGAAAGGAAGAGGAGGAAGAGAAGAGAAAAAAAAGACAAAGGAAAAAAAGGTAATGATGTTGCTAGAAAGGTGGCTCAGTAGTTAAGAGCACTTACTGCTCTTGAAGAGGACCCAGGTTCAATTCCCAGTGCCCACATTATGGCTCACAACCATCTGTAACTCTAGTTCCAGGGTATCTGATGCCTTCTCGGAACTTTGTGAGCTCCTGCTTGTATTCGTGTGTTGTGTGTGTATTAAYTAATTAATTAATTAATTTAAAAAGGTAATGACATTCATCAAAATGGTTAAGCAAATTTACTCTTAAAAAGACATTATTACAGTCTCATAAAAATAATTAATGAATGACCTCTGAAATTGTTTTTGTATGTTTACCTCAATACAAAACAATTACTTATGAGTAAGTATCTTGATCATAAATGACAGGAATGGCTTTCAACACTTATTTGTAATGCCTTTTAGATTCAATTATACTCTTTAACATACTTTATTCCTTGGTGGCTGTATACATGTGTGTATGCATGCTGTGTCTACCGGCATGCCATAGCATATTTGTGGAGGTTGTACCACAAGTCTGGGGAGTCGGATCTCTCCTTCTACCACATGAGTTTTGAAACTGAGCTCAGTTTGACAGGTTCCATGGCAAGAGCCATTAACTTATTGAGCCATCTTGATGGCCCCAAAGATCGAATATAAATACTAATTTTGATTTGTTTACGTAAGTCAAATTTTCTCATAGTACCAGGCCACGTATGAAACTGTGATTTCCGCATGAGGCAAAGGCGTCTCACAGTAAGAGAGGAGCTTTTGCTAAGTGAAGGAGAGGAAGAACCTGCTGTATTTAAAACACTTCCCACAAGGTTCACGCAAGGATCACACATTCTGATACTATTTGAATGATGTGTTTCACTTAGGCAGAGTCATTGGAACTCACCAGTTTTATTATAGAATTTGTCTAACTTAGCCACAGGATTAGAGATCCCAGCAAAGACAGTATTATGTGTTATTTGCTTAGCAAGAATTACAAATTAATTGATAAGACAGAATTATCTAACAAATACAGTTGAGCCAATTGGGGAAAATCATTTTTAAGTATCTAATACATAAAAAAACACTAAATAAATTATGGTTAGATTAAATTTTAAATGTTAAAATAATGATATATCAAAAAGTAAAAGGAAAGAAAGAAAACAGACACTTGTATTAAACTTTTACATCAAATTTGTAGATGATGAGTGACATTTTAATCTTAGAAGCAAATGCATATGGATAACATGTAAGCATATAAAATATATGTGTGCATGATATTCCTGTGTGCTTGTATATATGTTCAATGAGAAAGAAAATGATATATTCATATAAATAGGACTTTTAAAAATAAGTGCAAATCAACTAAGTAAAAGAAAAAAAGCAAGCAGAGAAAATACTCTAAAGAGGAATTAGAATTTTGAAATACAGAGTTCATAGAATTTGATGCAAACAAGTAAGCCTCAGCTTAGCCCACAGGAATGGCCAAAGATTACAAACAGAAAATTTAAGGATTCGTGACAAACACCAAAGAATGTGAATATATATTCAGCCTATAAGCAAGTAAGGAAATGTAAATATGAGGATGTATGTCACAACCACTAAAGTAGTAAATGAGTAACAGTATACTTGAACTCTGAATAGGAAAGAAAGAAAAGCTGACCAGAAATCTGCAGACTTTTTTGGGGGGGAAGTAAGCTGTTTCACCACTTTCAGAATTTAGTAACCTAACATTATCCACCAAATATGGAAAACACTGCGACCCTGCACTACTCAGTAGCTCTACCTTCACAATGGTGCATGCTAATGGTTCAAAATAGGAAAGAAGACGTATCCATGGTACATATTACTCATGTCATATTTGTAGTGCGGTAAACAAAACCAAACATCAGGGAAAGGATACTTAAGCAGAGATGACACAGTTAATGGAAATGTTTACTGACATTAGAAATGTCTGAGTGGTTACATAGGAAACTAGTGATACTGAACAGGCGTGATCCTGCCTGCAAAACCTTCCTAAAAATGATTTCAGAATGGCATGAGCTGTGGAGACACAGTGGATGTGGTGTTGTGGTGGATGCTTTCCCGCTCAACCCAAATTTCTATCAAGTTTATGAGTTTAGAAACAAACACTTAAAAATACAAATTACTATTAATTCTACAAAATTAACTTAAAACAAAATAACAGAATGCAAAAATAGAAGTAAGTTTTGTCAAAACAATTCAAATACATTTTGCTACAAATATCGAGGCTATTTACATGAAAACAAATTGTTCATTTGGAAGCACTGTATATGAAAAGTATTTGAAAAACCCTCTTCCATCTTCCTTTTTCATATCTGTAAATTTTAATGGATGTTTTGTGAAAAGTGCTCTTAGAGTATAAAATATTAACTCACTAAATCTGTCTCCTTAATTCCTGGGAGAAAAAAAGGTTTCTTTGGAGGAAAAAGAGGGTATTGACTTCAAAGTCCAAAAAGAAAGAAAAAAATCAGAAAATATAGAGCTTTAAGGTCACTCTTGGAAGGAAAAAAAAAAAAAAAAACCCAGGTCTACAGTCAAAACAAGCCCTAACAAATGGCTTGCACTGACCAGTGCTTTATGGCTATTTTCAGGCTGTCATGTGGGTGGGCTCCATGGCTTTTTCCTTCAGGCTGTTTAAAGGGCAATTCTTTTGAAAGCCTCTTTACCTGCTTTATGGGGTGCAGCACTTCCCACTGTTTGTTAGCTATTTATCTGTCCGGGGGAAACTGCAGACATTGTTAGGTCCCTCAGTGAGTACGCCAGCTGCCTTTTCCTCCATCCTTCCAGTTAATGTCAGCTTAGGATACGGATGGCATAAATGCATAATTTTCTGCACTGCCTCCATTCATTCGGAAACCCTCCACTGTGTGTTACAGAGCCATTCACTCAGAGTACAGTTTGAGAGCAGACTAAATGGAAATTGTTTTTAACAACTATCTAGAGATGTGAAGTAGAGTCCTACGGAAGCGTCCAGTAGAGTGAGTGAGTGAGTGGCTCCTCAGCACCCACTGGCCTGGACTGGGCTTGAAACCGAGAAGTCCTCTGAATGAAGTGCTGGGCAAGAGGCAGACCACCTCATCCTGTACCTGCTCTACAGTGGGATAAAAACCAATGTTCACAGAGCCATTGGTTCAGCACAAAGATAACAACTGAAATGAGCTCTGTTCTACAGGGCAGAGAAAAGTAAGAAACCATAAACAACTATGTGCCAATCTCAAGAATTAACTCAAGCTGGTTGGGAGGGTCAGCTACTAAGGAGGCTGAGACAGACGATTACTTGAACCCAGGAGTTCCAGTTCAACCTCAACAACACAGAAAGAGCTTCTCCCAAAAAGTTCTTCTTGTCACTAAGTATACAGCATAAATGTCACACTATACTATTTACTGTCTACATATATGAGATAGAATGTGAATTTGGCACAGCAAAATATTACATGCTCAATAATACATTAGTGTATAAAAATGCTTTTGCTACAATTTGGATTCACCATTATTAATTTTTTATAATTTAGATTTCATTTATCTAGTGCTAGGTTTGAAGGAAGCAACTGCAAAATTATTTTTAAAGAAAGTTAGGCCCAATATGGTTGCCTAAAAGTAAATTTGCTGAAAAGTACTACTCAGACACACACCTAACTTTCTAATGTAAATCTTAAGATAAAAATGTCAGACTGCAACTGGATGGAAATGACAACAATAGACACTATGTGCACATAAGTTCAGTTTGACATGCAGTGCAATTTTTCTTTAAGAATGATGTGGCAAAGCCTCCGCACACGTGATTAGACGGTCATGAACATACTACAATACACATCCATGCTGTGAATACTGCCCTTTAAATGCAGGTGTCATTCCCTTCCTGCTGAGGAACATCTCACCTTGCACTTTGGACACTTCTGGGCATTTCTTTGCCCATGCTCAATCTCACTGGCCCAGTGACGAAGTAACTTGTCCCCTTTCTTGTACTCCTTGCAGTTAACACCTTCATGCCAAGGAGAGTGGCACTTAAAACACCAGATGAATTGGCAAGTGGGACACTGAATCTGTAAAAGAAAGAGTTATTAGTGCTCATGAGATATCCTGAATGTTCTCTATCACTGTGATAAACACGGTAAACAGAAGTAGCTTGGGTAGGAAAAGGGCTGTTTGGCTTACACATTCCAATCACAGTCTGTCATGAAGGGAAGTAAGGGTAGGAACTCAAGGAAAGAAAAGGGAGGGCAGCCAGAACTGAAGCAGAGGCCATAGAGGAACGTTGCTTGCTGGGTTGATCAGCCTGCTCTCTTATGTAACCTAGGACCCAGTGCTACCCAAGGGTGGGACTGCCCAGGGTGGGCTGGGTCGTCCTATACCAATCCTTATTGAAGACAATGCTCTACTGATGGAATAATTGTCTCAGTTGAAGTTTCTTCTTCCCAGATGACCTGAACTTGTGTCAGGTTGACAAAAATTAATCAGCATAGTGCCTCAAAGATAAGAATGCCAATGTTTTGGGAACTTAGATAAAAGGTTATTAGTTAAAATACTTTCCCCAAAAACAAACAAGACAAATCCCCGGTAAAATAGGAATACTATGCTACTAAAAGAGGAAAACAATTGTTTTGACCAGGATAATTCAGAGACTACTCAGGCATTAATTAAACATGAGACATTTTCATTTTGAAAACAGTTTGGTTGTATGAAAATCTCCCCCATTGAAGCACAGAGTAAATCCCAAAGGCACCAAATTCAAACACTTGACCATTTGTCAGTTCACTTGTCCCCTGAGTCAACGTTCTAGTCATTTCCATTGCTTTTCTTACCACAGGCTTGCTTTACTTACAAGTGCTTCCTCCAGTGGAAAGCACAGTGACAGTGACAGTGACAGTGCCACAATTCTGAGTCAGCACTGAGCACTGATTGTCCTGTTGGAAAGGTAAGAGCATGTGATCCTGATGATGACACCTAGGACACCACAAAAGGAAGCCTTTGTAGTGTACAATAATTTATGGAATACACTCATTGGGAGCATCTGCTGTCCACTCGACACGGAAGATATCTTTCATGCCTTCCTTTGTTTTGAACAGCAGTGATGTGTTTTGTTTCACACAGTATTTCTCATTCTCGATATGAAGGTGTGGTGGTAAACACACTGTGGCATCCCTGAACTCCAGCATCAAATTCTAGCATCATCAGAAGAAAAGATGTAAGATTTCTTTTAAAGGAAATAAAACAACAAGCCTGAGGATCTGAGTTCAATCTCCAGAATCCATAGTTAACAAAAAACAGACATAGAGGTTGTTTGCATTTATAACTGTAGCTCTAGGACTAAGTGGCCAGCCAGTATAGCCTAACTCGGTGAGTAAGGTGGAGTACCAGGCCAAGGAAAAGGCTGTCTCAAAAACTAAAAATACACAAGGTGGATGGTGCCTGAGGTTGAACGCTGCATAAACAAACTTGTATGCAGAGATACACAGACACAAACACACATGGCTGTCTCCTTCCCCTGCAGGGTTTCAAATCAGATTAATATTGTATTTATTAGTGAATAGAAGAAATAATGTAAAGTTACTTTGAGACCAGCAAACACTTCACTAAGGCGGGACACTACAATGACTCAAAAGTTGACAAAAGTTGAACTATCACACCTACAGATTTTGAGCAATGATAACTATCAATATCTTAAGCAATTATCTTACGGTATCATAATGAAGGAATCTGGCACCTGGCATCTAAACCAGAGAATGTGGTACCCAACAAAAAGTCCTACTAATTCTTACCAACGCAGATGTGGAGACAAACTGAGAGAGCCAGTGTAAAGCAAGATCTGAAGCAACTGTGAATAATAAAAATTCACACTGAGCTAAAATAATACAGAATAATAGCAACTTTGGCACTGAGAGAACATATGTGAATAGTTACAGAACTTGTCTGAAGATGTCACAACCACAGGCCTGCCACATGGAGTTTGCCTTCTGAAATAAAATTATCTTCACACAGACACACCATTCTCCCTCCTTCCCACTGGGGCTGGTTTGAATGTGAGATGTGATACCTGGTCTCCAGCTGGAGGCACTGTTGGGGAAGGTTATGGAGCCTTTAGGGGGTGAAACCTTACTAGAGGAAGTGGGTCACTGGGGCAGTGCTGAAGCTTTAGAGCCTTGCCCCACCTCCTGTCCACTCTTCTTTCTGATTGCAGATGTAATGTGGCCACTCTCCCCAGCATGATGGGATGCATTCTCTTGAATGGCAGGTATTTTATCAGCAGTGAGAAAGGTCACTAACACACTACTCAAGGAAAGTCAGAGGACAAAAGACATCAGCACCACCTAGAGATTGTTGGAAACACAGGGCTCATGAAAGCCCATATGTAATGAGTCAAGAGCTTACATTTCCCAAGAATCTCTTCAGGTGTTTCACACTGTCTTAGTCAGGGTTTCTATTCCTACACAAAACATCATGACAAAGAAGCAAGTTGGGGAGGAAAGGTTTTATTTAGCTTACACTTCCGCATTGCTGTTCATCACCAAAGGAAGTCAGGACTGGACCTCAGGCAGGTCAGGAAGCAGAGCTGATGCAGAGGTCATGGAGGGATGTTACTCACTGGCTTCCTTCCCCTGGCTTGCTCAGTCTGCTCTCTTATAGAACCCAAGACTACTAGCCCAGGGATGGCACTACCCACATTGGGCCCTCCCTACTTGATCACTAATTGAGAAAATTCCTTACAGCTGGATCTCATGGAGGTCTTTCCTCAAGGGAGGCTTGTTTCTCTGTGATAACTCCAGTTTGTGTCAACTTGACACACAAAACCAGCCAGTATAATTGACCCCTTGTCAACTTGACACACAAACACATCATTATTAAGCCTTAACCCTTACTTTGCTACTCACCCCCTAGATCTAAATAACTTTAAAAGTCCCACAGTCTTAACAAATTCTTACGTATTAAAATTTCAATCTGTTTAAAATATCCAATCACTTTTAAAACTCAACGTCTCTTAACTATGGGCTCCATTAAAATATCTTCTTACTTCAAGAGGAAAAAATATCAAGGCACTGTTACAATCAAAAGCAAAATCAAACTCCAACTGTCCAATGTCTGGGATACATTCACGATCTTCTGGGCTCCTCCAAGGGCTTGGGTCCCTTCTCCAGCTCTGCCCTTTGTAGCACATACCTTTCTTCTAGACTCCAGCTGCCTGTGCTCCACTACTGCTGCTGTTCTTGGTGGTCATCTCATGGTACTGGCATCTCCAAACACTGCTGTCTTCCGCTGCAACTAGGTGTCACCAACAACCTTTCATAGGCTTTCTTCATGGTGCCAAGTCTCAAATCCTTTGCATGTCTCCTTCAGTCCTAGGCCATCAATTGCAACTGAGTCTGCACCTTTACCAATGGCTTTCCATGGCCTCTCACAGTACCAAGCCTTAGCAGCTCTTCATGACCCCTTCATGCCTTCCAAACCAGAACCACCTGAGTGACTCTTATACATTACCAAGTCCAACTGCAGCATGAGGTATAACCCTGGCTATCTCTGGAACACAGCCTCTGTGCTCTCAGAAAACACTTCCCAGAAGATTTCACCTCAATGATCTGAATCACCACTAATTTCTTAACTCCAGCTAACTAGCATCAATAGTCCCAGTAGCAAAGTTTTCACTTTAGTATTTCTGGTAACTTGTTAATCACAGCTGATTCTTCAGCCCCAGCTAACTAACGAAAACCACAGAATCTTCACAATCAAAACAGCAGTGGTCCTGATAAGAGTCTTTAAACTTCCCTCTGAAATTTCACAAGCCAAGCCTCCATCTTCTGCACCGTTCTCAACATTATCTTCCAAGCTCCTATAGAACATCCCACACAGCTCTAACAACCAATGACTCTTCTAGCCCAAAGTTCCAAAGTCCTTCCACAGTACTCCCCTAAAAATGGTCAGGCTGTCACAGGAATACCCCACTTCTGATACCAACTTCTGTATTAGTAGGGGCTATCTAGATTCATAGAACTTACAGTTAGTTTCTATAGTGTCAGGGAATTGGTTATGATGACTTACAGTCTGTAATCCAACTCCCCAACAATGGTCAGCTGTGAATGGGAAGTCCAAGGATATAGTAATTGATCAGATCCACAAGGCTACTTGTTTCAACTGGTCTTGTGTAGAAGTAGATTCCAATAGATGTGCTGGCAAGTAATTGCAAGCAGGCATAGAAGAGCAAATTTTTCTTCTTCCAATGTTCTTATGTAGGTCTCCAGCAATAGACGTGGCCCAGATTAAAGGTGTGTACCATCACACCTGGATCTGGGACTTGTTTTGTTCCAGGCTGACCTTGAACTCAGAGATCTCCTTGCCTTAGACTCCTGAGATTAAAGATATCTACACATCTACACATTGACTAGGCCTAAGCTTTTCATAGCCACTATGCCCCAAGATCTCCATGCCAATATCCGGGTCAGAAACTTGTGTCTCCTAGCCTCAAAATCTGGATCACAAGGGAGCCCTCCAATTCTGGATTGTATTTCATTCCAGATATAGTCAAGTTAACAATGAAGAATAGCCATTACATATATCCATGCTAAAGTTTAAAAAGGATCAGTCTATTCACTCCATTTTGAATACAGACTATTGGACCCAGAGAGTCTCCCAAACACATGTAGCTACTGGTTGGCATGGTTGACAAGCTGCCTAAGGAATAGCTGACATTTGTTTTGGCAGCAGAGGTCACTCCCTCTTTAACGAAGAGAAGCAAACTATCTTTTCCCTTTAGATGCAAGATGGAGATTCACATACATCTGGCCTTTACTGTGGAGGCAAAGACAAGAAGACGAGCAGGTGCAGATCATATCCCTGGAGAAGATAACTGACACTGTTCATATGCTACCAGGACTGTCTGGTTCTCCCTGAGGCCTGCTCTCTTCCTTCCCATTTCCAGGGGGTTGTGTGTATAGGAAATCTCACTGGGGAGGCCTGAGAAAGATCACCTCTTTGCTCCTATAATTGAAAAGGATCTAATTAACACTCTGTTTCCACTGATGTATCCTGAGGGAGCTTCTTGCTTCAAAATGTCTTCCCTATGCTTCCCAAGCATATTAGGACCTTTACCAGGAAACTTATATTAGGCATACAGATATCCAATCTCCCCAAGAGTCTATAAATTCTCTGAAGCTAAAGTCCTCATCTGCCTCCTGGATGCTTTAAGCTAATAACATAAACCACAGGCAATTAGTAAGTTCTCTGAAAAAGGAATCTGAATAAATCCAGGAACTGACATGGCACTATCATATCACCAGCTGACATTCCCTAATCATTTTATCTTCTTGATGCTTTATTGATCACCTTGAATAAGGTGCAAACCCTTCTGCATGAATTAAGAAATACAAACTATCTTTAAGATGTTTCTGACACTGGAATCACATTTGTTTTTGCAGGAATCGTTGCCATGCTGACACTCAGGTGACAGGTACTCAAACTCGGCAGCCCTAAGAAAGTGATGTTTTCCTATAAGTTCATCAAGCACCACCACCCCGCCCCTCCCCCCCAAAAAAGCCCACTTAAGAATAAGAACTGAAAATAAAGAAAACTACAATAAATTTTTACTAAATTCCCATATTCCCATATATATAGTTTTTAAAATTTATTTGTGTATGTTTGCTGTATGTATGTGTGGGTTCCCGTGGGTTTCTGCACTTGTGTGTACAGGTCAGAGGTCAATGACTGATGTTGTTCTTTTGCCTTTTCTCTGATTTTTGAGACAGGGTTTCTCTGTGAACATGGAGTTCACTGCTTGGCGACGCTGGTTGGCCAGAAGCCCCTGGCATCAGCCTTTCTCCAAGCCTCCCCAAGGTTGGGGATTACAGGTGTATATTTTATCTCCAACTTTTATGTAGGTGTGGGGAACTGAACCCAGGATCTCTGGTTTATAGTCAAGTGCTTGACCAAATGATCCAATGCCTAGCCCTATAATTTTAAGTAAATCACCAAAGTCATTACTTATTACGCTCAAAACGTTAGACAATAGTCATGCATATGTAAATCACTTTGAAGATGAGAGCTACCTCAGTTTTCCATGAGCGATTTCTTTAATTCTAACATCAAGTTAACCATATTCTCAATAATGAAAATTCCTTTGCAGCACTGAGTGACAGGTACTGACCATACTGATTTTTTTTTAATTTTGTTGGCACACAGAATAGAATGAGAATATCTTGTCCGTAATGTCATATGATCGTAATCTGCCCAGTATATGTCAGTGCCCTGGAACAGATGTTTCAGGGAAGGCTGTGGTCTTGCCCAATGGGCGAAATGTTGCTGTAACATGTGCTTCCACCCTCTGTCAGTCAAAGTCCACCTGCAGTACTAGATAGGGCCCCAAGAGCACACGCAGAAACAAGTATTCTAACAGCCAGAATGGAGAGGGCACTTTGGCTTGCTTACCTTGAGCCTTGCTGACTTTTCCAATAAACAAACTCTATAAATCCCTATAGCCTGGCATGTGCACCTCGATACAAATGGTTCAGACACTCCTTGTATGAGTCATCATCTAAAAATCAGCCTACAGTACGTCTTAAAGAATCTAACCAATGTAATAAATTATCAGAAAAGGAGTTATAAGATTTTCCTTAAGAATAGAAATCCTTTTTTTTCTCTTTGCCTTCTTCTCCCTCCTTTTCCTCCTCCTCGTTCAGAGGGGGAAACATGAGCATGTGCAGGTATTACAGAGAGGAGGAAGAGAGTCGGATATACAGTCTTGAACACCTCCAAGAAGCACTATTTGATCCTTTTTAACACATCTAGTCCTAAAGCCAGAGTGATAACAGTGGCCACATTCTCCTGGCAGACTTGCAATAGCCTACTCTCTAAAATTTCATTGTTTGCTGGTGTTTCTTCTAGCAGTACAGGAACCTTCAGATTTCGTGAAGCAAGAGTCCCTCAGTAGAGTCCAGGGGTGGTCAAATGAACCTTGCCTGAGGGTTGCCCAGGAAGGATGAAACCAAGCTAAAAGAGGAAAGTTTGAAAGACTGGGGACCAACAGTAGATAAAACAAGCAGAGTCACAGGGGTCAGGATAAGGTCTACTGAGATGCTAAGCTTATCCAAAGCTTACATTTATCTCAAAACTTTAAAAAAAATTGTTTTTCAAGCAGAACGCAAGTCTTTTGAGGGTGATGTATCAGAACCTGCAAAGGAGAACTATTGTGGATTTGATTCCCAAAATTACATGAGAAGTAGCATATCCGAATTTAAGATGCTGAGGGACTCTGCTCCCAGTTGGTTTTGATTGGTGAATAAAGTTGCTGGTGGCCAATGGCAGGGTAGGGAGACAGCAGCTAGATTTTAGAATTCTAGGGCAAGGAACTGAGGAAGGAGTAGGAAGTAAGATAGCCACCACGCCAGGAAAGGAAGAGTAGATGTCACATCTAAGAGGTGCAGGACAGAGAACATAGCTGTCATGTAGATGCTGGGGACTCAGCCCAGAGTGCTGCAGGTCTGGAACATGGGTTTTAGTAAGTAATAACTTAGGAATATTGGAAGGGAGAGTATTAGCCACATGAGTGGCCCAGCCATTGAGCTGTTTAAGGCATATTAAAATATAAAGGCTCTGTGTGTGTGTGTGTGTGTGTGTGTGTGTGTGTGTGTGTGTGTGTTCAGAACATTGGGGCAGTAGCAAGGTGCAACACTGCCACTGCTGCTGCCACCGCTGCTACCACCACCATCACAGAGGTAATTAGTGTAGTGTTAAACAAGAACTGCAACAGGGGACTGCTCCAAAGAGCCCTCTTTCCCTCATCCGCGATCACCACTTCACAACACCTCTCCTGGAAATACTCTGTAAACTCCTTCTAAGCTCAGAAAGAAAGGCCTAAGGAAGTGAGTGAGTCTACATCTTGTCCCATTACCCACTTTTTCACTCATGTATAAAAGAGGGGAAGGGGCTGGAATTCTGCCATCCCTAGGCCAGTGTGGCACCTCACTAGGCTTATATAAAAGGGAGAGTAAACAAGAAAAGGCAGGTTTACAGAGGACAAAAGAGAAGAAAGGCACAGTCCCTTCTAGTTCCTGAACATCTTCTGACCATTGTACACCAGCCCTAGATGTGGCTAAACTTACGGCGGCCCTCCTGACTAGTCAACACTAAAAATGATTCTTTGTTGTCTTTTGTTCTAAAATGTCAAGAAAATAAAATCAGTTCTGAACACTACTGAGGCCAATTTATGTTACTTTAGGTCTGGATTATTATTATTATTTATGGTGTTTAGGGGTAGATATAAGGATAAAATATCAGGTGAATTTCAATATTTGACTGTTAGAAGGGCAGGACTTTTTTTTTTTTTCTAAAAATATAGCTCTTTTATGAAACCAAGAAACAAAGACAGGTGAGTTTGGCAAGGCCCCTCATAAATAAACAGGAGAAATGTGTTCATAAAATCTAGCTGGCTTACATCATCACCAAGCATCAATAAACACTTCAAGGTTAACATAAGCAACACACCCTTTGTTTAACCAGCTTCCTTAAACCTGGCTGGACAACTTCATTTTTATCTCTCTTGTGCAACAACCTTTGAAAAGCCAYGTTTGTTTTCTGTCAGCTGCTAACATGGATGATACATCAGTCTCAAGAGAAGCCAGTCCTTTTCAGGAGCTACACTGACCCTAGTGGCTGAATGGAAGCCTGCTTCTCATTTGTAAGCAGTCAGTTTGAAAAGATGGTGTGTGTGGGGAATGGTGAGGTGGAGTGTGGGACATAGAAAGGAGTGGCAGAGAATACTAATTTCACATTCATGGGGAAGCCTGGAATATTTTTGCACATAGAAAGGAACACTAAGCACATTTTATACCACCTGTTGACCTACTAGCCTTCTAAAAACCCCTAGGAAATTATTTTCACCACATACTGAAATAGAATATGTGTGCAGCTTTAGGGAATATGATTTCCCAGAGGGCCTATGACCATTACAGAAGGGCAGAAATGTGCTTGAGCTATAAGATGTTTCTCCAGGGCATCTGAATGGCCTTTCCTTCTATCTGATGGGGAGACTCAAATCACCCGAGTTGTGCTTAATAACTATTGTGAGGAGTAAAGGGCCGTTACTAGTTTTACCTTCAGGAACCACAGAGGTGCCTTTGACATGCTCCCTGTGTTGATATGCATAGCCTTCAACTCAAACTGAGTCAGAATGAGAAGTGGCTCCTTCTTAGTCTTCGCTTGGGAGGAGAGGAGAGCTTGGAATCGAAGGGCCTCCGTAAACTACAAGTAGCTGCTTCTGATCCTCAGTGATAAACTGATCCTGTCTACTTCTCTCCCTGAAACAGTAGAACAACTCTCACTTTTTCATTATGAGTTTAGTTATGATGGCGATTCTTGGTTGCCCATTTGACTACATCATGTGAAATTAATTAAAATCCTAGTGGCTAAGTACATCGGTAAGGGATTTTTCTCAAACCATTTGAAGTGGGAAGACACACCTTTAATCTAGATTTTTCAAGGCAGGAAATCCACCTTAATCTGGTCACATCTTTGGGGGTCAGCTGATTTAGAGATCATGGAAGAAGGAAGATCTTTGCTTCTTACCTGCTTGCTCTCACTCTTGTTCACTGGCAGTAGAGCCTTTGGTGTATGCTGAAGACCAGTTGAGATATTCATCTTCTAGTGGACTGAACAACTACTAGATTTTAGGACTTTCTGTGGGAAGACAGTTAATGTTGCTGTATCTGGGCCATGACCTGTAAGCCACTCTAATAAATTCCCTTTCTTTTTCCCTTTATGTTTTCCTTCTTTTCTTTCATCTCCCTCTTTTTCTCTGATAGATAGATAGATAGATAGATAGATAGATAGATAGATAGATAGATAGATAGATAGATAGATGATAGATAGATAGATAGATGGTAAACAGATGATAAATAAATTCTACCAGTTTTGATCTAGAGAACCCTGACTAATAAAGTCAGAAATCTCTCTTCCTATAACCCTCCATTACTGATGACCTGTATAAGTCACTTGTGATTCATGGTTCATGGGTATCTCTCTGATGTCCCAAGGGGTCTTTACGGTCATCAACATATTTCTAACTCAAGTGATTTTCTATGACCTGCATAACCTAGCCCGTTGCTCTTCTTCCAGGCAGCTGATCTCACCCCTCTCCTGCTCCTATCATCCATTTCTTGTCCTATGACTGACTCTGTCTCAAACCTTTTTAACTCTCCTCCCTTCTTGATACTGAGGGATGTTGATCTTGCTCTCTTGCCTAACAATAATGACTACAGTGGTTCTGGTATGTGTGAAACATTATTGTTTGTTAGTCATGGTGCCAGTCCTTTATATGTGTGATTCCATTCAATCCTCACCACACTCTTAGAGCAGAGGTGCTATTACTATCCCCACCCATCCTGTTAAAGATGTATAACTAAACTCAAGGTATTAGAGAAAGTGTGACAGGCTGAGAATACAAATCACGCTGATCTACGTTGGTAAACTCAACATTAAAAAGTTTAATGTGTTTACTCTTTAATAACCTTCCTAATTGCTCCTGCCTTTTCTTCTCCCACACTCCCAATACTTTCCACCTATACTTATTCCAGGACACTTACTATTATTTACATGCTGGCCACTGATTAGTTTCTGTAGCAAGTAGAATTCATAAGAATACTGGCAAGTTGCAGTTGCTTAGCAGCAATGAATGAAGCCAGCCTGGACTTGGGCCCCTAGATACCAGGTGGAAAGAGAGGCTCTAACCAGACAACTACACAAATGTACCTAAATGATAGTCTCTATGGAGACAAACTTCAGGTGTGGGTGATACATTTGTCTCTAGTTGTCATGTGAGTACATTTAAGCCATATTAATTTTCTCATTGTGAACATGCTTGCAAATTGACAGGCATTAAGTATGACATTGGGGCATTGAAGGGGTGGTTTAGGCAAGAAATTGTATTTTTAATCAGAAATTGAAGTCAGTCTTATAGAAATGGAATTGTATAAATTTTTGACATGGCACGAATTACTGAGAGATAATGTAAATTTTTTGAAGGAAAAAGTAAAATTGACTTGACAAGGTTGCCTTGGTATGTATTTCTCAACTCAAAAAAGCAGTTATTCAATGTGATATGAATTTGATGGTGTTTAGAATACAGCACATTTTATCCAAATTACTGCCAGATGAAAACTGCTAACTTGGGGCCTGGAGACACGAATAAGTGCCCAAGAATTGTGATTACCTGCAAATGCTACATTCTATCTGTCCCACTGGCATCTGTTAAGAATAAATATTTAACAAATGATCTTTACAAAAAACATAGAAATGAAAGGCTCAGATATGGCAGTTTTGATCTTTATGTGAGAAGCATCCATTCAGCTAGAAAATGACTATGACATTTGAAATGAATTTTAGCCTGCTCCCTTAAGTGCTTCTGACTTGATAGCTAAAACCATAGTAAATGCTCAGAGTGACTGACATCTTAGAATAAAATGCTGTAACTTAGTGATTCAAGAGCAGCGCTATTGAAATAAATAATTGTGGAAAAAGGACTTGTTGATAGGTACAAAACCTGTGTACAGCTATAAATAATATCATAAAGAGATATTAAATTATTTGGAAACATTTATAATTATAGGTAACCTTTTTTGTTTGTTAATTTATGTCATAGTTTGAGTACTTTATTAAACTGGAAATGAATTTAGTTATTGATATAGATGATTAAAATACATCAAAATGGGGGGAGGGGAGGGTGGAATGTCTATTTACTCACCTCAAGTATCAAAATTTTAGTGTCGATTTAGAGTGCTACCCTAAGAGCACGTATGCCATGGGCCTTGCTGGCATGACCATGTCAGTACCATCCTTATCTAATATCAAGACACTTGGAACATGTAAATCTGGGTAGTGCTCATTAATGTACAGCTTGGGTGTTAGTGATGAGAGATGCTATCTGAAAGCCTCACTAAAGTAGTAAGAAGTGCTCCTTCAGGAATTACTTGAATCCTGCCTCAAAATATGGCCAGCATAGAACAGGGAGAATCAATGCCTCTTGACTGTTGGGGTTTTCTCCTCTAGGAAAATAAACAGGGTCAGCAAAAACAGTCAGCAGCAGCCTTGCTCTTGTTGAAATCTGCAGGTTAGCTGTTCTGAGTCGTGCTGCAATCTGGCTCTGTAATGTTCTAAAGGCCCATGGATGCTGATGAAGGTTCGGTTGCTACCTATAGAGCTACTGGTTGATAAGAACTGTATCGGGGTGGCATTTGGGGACTGCAGTTGGTTGTTGTGGGTATGTCCCAAAGGACATGCTGAGACCCAGCCCTTCCCTTCCGCTTCCTCTGCCACTCTCCAGTTTCCTGCTACTCACCACAGACGCACGGCAATGCAGACAGCAAATCACTGACCAAAGCTAGGAGGCAATCTTCTCTCCTTGTAAAATGGATTTTGTTACAGTGACATAAAGCTGTTTGGCACATACTTAATTTATGATCCTTGCCCCAAACCCTGAAGATTTATACTGCTTTATTCTGAACATTTCTTTTGTTCTAAATTTCTGCTCTCCTCAAAGCAACTTTTCTTCTCCTGATACATTTGTCCTTTGCTCCTCTGCTTAATTATAACCCTGTTGATAGACACTGAAAGAACCCTATTTATTGTGATATATTACCCAAAACCTTTGGTTCCCTTAAAACTACACATAGCTAAATRTATGTGGAAGGTGATATATTACCCTTATCTTGACATGGTTTTGATAAAACAAGACATATTTTATTCTTATGATAATTGTAACTTAAATTATAGTACTTGTTGCCCATTTAGTAATAATATTACATTTTAAATTACTCAATTATTTTCACTTTGATTCAATTATGCTTTCATGTTTTAATTAACACAAATTCCATAACTGCGTATTTTATATGTAATTCTAATTCTGAAAGTAATTTAGAAAAAAGTACAATACTCTAAGTTATGGAAAGAAATAATTTAGTTCTAAAACTAAATGACTAGTTCTAAAACTAATCATTTCTTGATAACATTAATAAAACACAATTGGACTGGTTCCTCAACCAAAGACCATGCATCACCCAACAAAAATGTTCTATTAAGATCCCATATCCTCGGGCCATGATTTCAGTCACATGGCTTCCTGAGCTCAAGATGGCATGTTCTGCAGAAGATTGACAAAACACTTTCCTGATGGTCATGCACTAACCAGACTAGAGAACATAACACCACCACAAATAAAACTACTAAAGAGTGGAGCAACTTTCAAGGCCAATTAGTCACCAAGAGACTTGGACTCAGCAAGCAGACTCTAGCGCACCAGGACCACAGTGGAGCAGAGGAAATCACTCACTAACCAGTCTCCTTAAGGCTACAGAATGAATTATGGCATGGCCACTCCTTCAAAGACACAGCACATGGGCAGGGACTGCTCCGAAATGAAGAGGACTTGAAACAGTCACTTGCTGCAATGGTGAGGAAGGACACAGGACACATTGCCGCAGCCTTACTGCCTCATACTAAAAGTCCTCTGCTCTGCTGCTGGTCAGGCTCCTAGTGAGGTGCAACATGTTGCAAGAAGATTGTTCTGGGTAGGGCTAATACACACTTATGTCTCCCTAGACTGCATACCACAACCGAGCTTAGGATTGCTGTCCTCAGTCTTGCCTTATTGTGGCAACCTCTGAGTGCTGCAGATCTGATTTCTATCAAGTACCTACAGAATTAGATTCAAACCTATGAAGACTTTGTACAAGACTCAGCCTGCCTTGCTCTTATCTCCACAGCTGACTCTCCCTTCCCTTCTACCTGTTTCCAGCACAGCCGACCTCAGCCTCTGGGCCTACGCACTGACTCAGGCTTTCTCTGAAATGCTCTCCTCTGTGTCAGTCAGAACAATTCCCTCTCTATCAGACTATTCTTAACATCCTGGCTAGTGTGTACCCAGGCACTCTACTTACATATGCATTGAATATGTCTCTCTCTCTCTCTCTTTTTATTTTCTGTACTCTTTGTTTACATTCCAAATGATTTCCCCTTTCCCGGTTCCCCCTCCCCATAAGTCCCATAAGTCCTCTTCTCTCCACCCATTCCCCAATCAACCCTCTCTGTCCTGGTAATCCCCTACATTGCTGTATCAAGCCTTTCCAGGACAAGGGCCCTTTCCTTCCTTCTTCTTGGGAATCATTTGATATGTGAATTGTGTCTTGGGTATTCAGAGCTTCTGGTCTAATATCCACTTATCAGTGACAACATTCCATGTGTGTTCGTTTGTGATTGGGTTACCTCACTTAGGATGGTATTTTCCAGTTCCAAACATTTGCCTAAGAATTTCATGAATTCATTGTTTTTAATTGCTGAGTAGTATTCCATTGTGTAAATATACCACATTTTCTGTATCCATTCCTCCAT
>BDUI01000024.1:852855-889620 GCA_002335545.1 Apodemus speciosus
TCTGACTGGTGTGAGGTGAAATCTCAGGTTGTTTTGATTTGCATTTCCCTAATGACTAATGATGTTGAACATTTCTTAAGGTGCTTCTCAGCCATTCAAAATTCTTCAGGTGAAAATTCTTTGTTTAGCTCTGTACCCCATTTTTAATAGGGCTATTTGGCTCTCTGTAGTCTAACTTCTTGAGTTCTTTGTATATATTGGATATTAGCCCTCTGTTGGATTGTAGGGTTGGTGAAGATCTTTTCACAACTTGTTGGTTGCCATTTTGTCCTTTTGACAGTGTCCTTTGCCTTACAGAAACTTTGTAATTTTATGAAGTCCCATTTGTCAATTCTTGATCTTAGAGCCTAAGCTATTAGTGTTCTGTTCAGGAAACTTTCCCCTGTGCCCATGTGCAATGCTCTTCCCCAGTTAGTAAAAGCAATATATAGCAAACGGGTAGCCAACATCAAACTAAATGGAGAAAAACTTGAAGCAATCCCACTAAAATCAGGGCCTAGAGAAGGCTGCCCCCTCTCTCCATATCTTTTCAATATAGTACTTGAAGTTCTAGCTAGAGCAATTAGACAACATAAGGAGGTCAAAGGGATACAAATTGGAAAGAAGAAGTCAAGCATATGCCTCTTTCTGCAATGGACTGAATCTTCAGCAGCCCCCACCCCATTGCTATATGGTAAAAAAGGCTTGTTCTCAGTGAGAGGTGTTGGAGGTTAAGAGGCAAGGCCTAACGGGAAGCCTTCAGGTCACTGGGGCTATGCCCTTAGAAGGGGACCTTGGAAATACAACCCCTTCTCCATCTCTCTTTTGCTACACAACCATAAGATGAGTAGTTTTACTCAGCTGGTTCTCCTACACAGGCACAAAATGACCAGGCTAAAGGACCCTGGACTAAAATGTCTTTAACTGGCCAATAGATAACAAAAGTGTTTCCCCTCTATAAGCTGATTATTGTAGGTATTTGTTACAGTAACAGAAAACTGGCAAACACACCTTTATGACAGTGCTTTGAAGCAGACTGTGTCACATTTGTTTGTCACCTACTGTATGTAAAGACCAAGCGCATGGCAACATTCTGCATTTGACGAATAGTGGATGAATGGTGTTTTATACAAGTTTGCTCATTACAGATAGGTGCTGAGGAAAAGGAAATTGAGACCACTGAAAAACTCAAGCTAATTACTAAAAAGGAAACCAAGTCCTAGTATTTACATAGCATTTGGTAATAGTGTAGACCGTCGCTCTAAAGCTTGGCCTTTCCATTAAGTCATTAAATGAATTTCCAACATGATTAAACTCAAAGAGGAAAATTCAGTTAAATCCTCTAGTGATCTCTTAACATGGGTATCCCCAGGCCACATGTAAGAATCACAGAGAATATACACTTACCTAGGGTATGGACATGGAGATAAGAGAGGGAAGTCCACCTAATGTCCACCACCAGTCAGCCTATCATGGCTGCTCCCATCCTGTGACCTTTAACCTACCCGTCTGGAGAGCCTACTTACTTTGTATCTGCTTTCTGATCTGGAAGGAGTGGGGATATGTCCTTTTTTCTTAAAGGTTGTGAAGTGTTTGCACTGAGGACACGGCTTGGTGCTGGAGTCAATTCGGCCAAGTTCCAAGAAGTACTTATACTTGATGGAGTCCTCATGGGTTAAATTGTAGACAACAGTTGTTTCCTCCAGGAATTCAAAACACTCTGTGACAGGGCATTTGATTTCTACTTGGCCAAGTTGTACCTGTGTGAAGAAACACAGAAAACAAAAAGACCACTGGTCATTAAGGTTCTTTGTTTTCAAATACAGTGCCTTTGTATATAGAGTATATAATTATGTCATGCTTTCAAGAAAAGATTATCAACTATCTTTCCAGATAGCATAATGAATATTAGTCATTTTGAAACCTATACTAAGTACCAAAAACTAATCAGGATCTGTAGTATGCTTAAGTGTTCTCTGACAAGTACATTTGTGAACTTATTTGACGAGCCACAGGCTCATTAAAGAAGCAGTAGTCTATACTACTTTTTTTGGAAACTGCGGAGTAAGAGAGCATTGGGCAGAGAGCCAGCTGTATGGTGTACAGATGACCCAAGCCCCTGGGACCTGCCAAACATGAGGTATTTCAGAGATTTCAATTTCACTGCAGTTTTCAATTCTATGCTTTAGGCACATTTTTAGAAAGAGTGATGTTATAAGGTGATTCTTAAGTTTAATAGCTATTAGTTTTTAACAGTTGTGACCCAAAATTAATGTTTTCTGTGGCCCTCCCCTGACAAACACATAAATAGCTCTGATGTTATCACAATCTTAGAAATGAGTAAGAAAAGAAACCAAACACCTTTCTTTGGTATAGGAAAAATAAGAAATGTCTGGGTTGTCACCAACCTAAGGATGTGAGTTCAATCCCCAAGACCCACAAAATAGAATAAGACCAACTTCTAAAAGTTGTCCTCTGACCCCACATGCATACTTTGGCACAAGCAAGTCTCTTCCTTTATACACACAGACAGCAAATGAAGAAATAAAAAAGCTGAAAATATATTGGTGTTATTATGTCACTTCAAGTACAATGATAAAATCTTGTAACTATGAGAAAATTTATCAACAAGTGAATATTAGGGAAGATATTTTTAAAGTAAACCTGTATGTGACACATTTTATACAACTTTCATGTAAAATTATAGGGTAATTTATACTTTAACAGTCTATTAATATCCTGGCAAGGGCATTTACTTAAAGTAAGCTAGAGTCTTCTATGTTATCAGGTTAGCTCATGGTTTCTCTTGGCATTACCAAGTCCTCCCAACTTTCTGCCACTTTTAACTTCTTTTGTTTAACTTCTTACATGAGTTTAAGATCTTTATTTTTAGTTGTTCTTTACAACCATGTTTTTCCTCTTCTCCAGACTACGTGGCTTTCTCCCATTTCCACCTCATTCTTCCTGCATTCTTTTCTCCTATGGGTGAGTATGTTCCGTTTCTCAGAATGTCAGAATAACATGTCAAAATCTGAGTTGTAATTGTTTGTCATGTGAGTTTCCAGTGTTGCCCTTCTTCTCATGGTGTGTGTGGTATGTGGTGTGTGTGTATGTGTGTGTGTGTGTGTGAAGGAGGTTATGTATGTGGTGTGTGTGTGTGTGTGTGTGTGTGTGTGTGTGTGTGTGTGTGAAGGAGGTTATGTATGTGGTGTGTGTNTGTGTGTGTGTGTGTGTGTGTGTGAAGGAGGTTATGATGCCCTGGCTAGATTCACCCATCACTACTCTGGAAAACAACCCGATTCCTCTTTATCATAAGTTTACTTTCTTGAAGTTACTACTCTTAAAAATGAGTTGTGCTAACGGCTCCTGTTTCAGTCATTTTCTGTCATATTTAATGTGTCTGTCACCTAGCTCCCATTCCAAATGCAAATGGTGACATTCTTGGTGTCACTTCTCTCCCAGTTCAGCTCTGTGGTCTTCTAGATAAATAATGTTGTATGGTATCCAGACTAAACTGGATTTCTGGACCTGGGTTGTCTCCCTTGCTCAGCTGCCTAACTGCTAGACATCCATACGCCACTGGCTTTCCAACTATGTTTTCTAGTGAATTATTTTGAATTATACCTCAAGATAGAAGTCTGTATAACCTTTCCATATAGACAAAAGTACCCACCGATCAGTAAAAGTTTGGGTTTATGACAAAAATGTTCCTTTTTTCAATCTCTGTGGACATCTGTGAAGCCCTGCTCGGAACTAGGCCCTGAGTTAAGTGCAGAGGCTCGGCAGGTGCCTGTCAGGAATGATGCAGGCAGTCAGGATGCAGACTGAAGACATGTCAAGCTGACAGGGTGGTGTCACCAAAAGATGTGGGAAGCATGGTCCCTTCAGACCTGAGAGGATCAGACAGCCTTCTCAGAATGAGTGCAGCTTCAAGGGAGAACTTAAAATCATCAGGACTTAGCCAGTAAGGATGAAGCTACTCCAAACACACAAAACCAATACCATGAGAAGCCTGGAGACAAATGTGGAGCTCTCTGGGGCAGGGCTGCCCTGTCCCATTCACACAGAGGGCATTGACTTACACAGCAAACACTCACGTGAACTGACGATCATACCCTTATAAGAGGGTAGAAAAATTGGATGGAACCCCAAACTATCAGTACAGGAAAGGCTGTAAACAATGCACTTGCATCAGAGCACAAAGGCAGGGTGTTACTCTGAGGACCCTGGACATTTTCCCCTGTAAAAATAGACAAGCACTCAGTTCTTAACACACAGAAGCAGAGTTTCTCTCATTTATTGGGTAACAGCCCATTTTAATGCTTAAGAGCCTGGGATACCTGTTCCTAGCTTGACACTTGGATTTAACCCCTATTTTCCTTTGTTAGTATTTACTTATTTTAGCCATGTAAGTGGTAGTGATGGATGCAGCACTTTATAGCTATCTGGGAACAGTTGGGTCTTAAGGAAATGCCACGCACTTTGGAGAGTAGAACCAACCCAGGCATCTATCCCAAGGTCAGGGCTATCTTGTTACTCTTTGAGCAGGGAGTGTTTATTACTTGACCACACTGGGATGCCATCTAGCATACAGCCAAGCACCCGCTCTTCTGCCATGGTTCTTGACTTTCTGCGAATGTATTCCATTTCCATGGACACCTCATTCCCTGTCGTTTTCACTCTACTCTTTCTCAACGCCCCAAAATCCTTACGCTACAACACTGAGCTAGTGACTTCACACAGCATTCTACTGATCACAGGGGGACGTCAGGCACATATTGTCAATTGCTTACTAGCAATCCCATCAGTCTATCTCCATCTGGCTCTCTCTCTCTCTCTTCTGGCTTTCTTAATATAAGACAGACGACTTCTAGAACAAGTACACAAAAGTCCCTGGAAAGGTTTTATAAGATTTTAAGTTTCCTAGCCTACTCTAGACTTACACATTCAGAATTTGAATTATTTTCAGGAAGCCAGTAATTGGCGGTTGGAATAATGACTCAAGCCTTTCAATTAATGCACGATTCCTCCTAAGAACCACACCTCTTCTCAAGTACAGTGTGACTCATGACCTATCTGAGTCTTGGCAGCTACATGTGTATCTTTTTCAGAGCAGTTTTCTCAAAAGATTATCTAAAAAGTATCTTGAGTAAGCAATGTGTATTCATTTATTTATCCAACAATATATATTCTATTATTCAAGGATACACTTAAATAAAAAAAATCCTTTAACACTGCAAAAGTAAGATTTGTCTTACAAGCAATAGCTGATTAGCATTAGGTTGAATTTGCAATAATTTTTATTTTGGATGGTACATGACATAACAGCATATCCCACAACTAGTCTCCTATTAGAGTTCTGCAAACTTCATAGAACAGGCAACATGAAGGACTTACGGAGGAGATGGTTATGCTGGGCTTACTGGAAGAAAAGAATTTTAAATGTAGATTGTTATCTTTTCCATAATGGAGAAGTGGCAGCTTTCCACTGAGCCTGAAGAGGCTATGATACAGAGAAAGTTTCCATAGGCAAAGGAACCAAGGCCTATGGTTCCCTCCCGGACAGGAAGAACCTGACGTGCCTGTGTTCAGAACACAGGCCAGTGGATAAAGTTTACTAAGCCTGGAACAGAAATATGTGGAATGAAGCTGGAGTGTCAGCTAAACGTGATCACACAGGCTTTCCTGATCATATTAAGAATTCTGGATTAAATTATATATTCAATTTGAGTCACTTCCAGGTTTTAAAAGAAGGTGTAACATATCACATTAACAAGTAAATAAATCATTCAAACTCTTCTGGGAGAATGTACCTACCATCCAGGAGCCAAAGTACAGGCTAAGAAAATAGTAGCTCGCAGATAAAACCTGGGTCTACCAGATGTTCAGGAAGCAGGATGCTGATGATTGAATTTGGGTGTCTAAGGGGCAGCCAGTATACAGCAAATTTTGTAAGTGAGACCAATTTAGGGCTTTTTTAAATTGAGAAAAATTATCTGTGTTTACACCGTACAACATGATGCTTTAAAATATGGATACACTGTGGATTGACTACATCTGGTTTCAATATTTATTATTTTGGAATGGGAAAACTAAAATTCTTAGCAACCTTAAAGCTTCTCATTATTAACCATAGTGACCACATTGGACAACAGTCCTTTGAATTTATTCCTTCTAACTGAAATTTTGTATTCTTTGACCAACATTTGCCCAATACCCCTATGTCTTTCTCACCACTGCTGCCGGTTGGCTCTGGAAAATTGGCTACTCTCTGCTTCTCTGAGTTCATGCTTTTCAGGTTCTAAACTGACTAAGATTATCTAACATTTATCTTTCTGTGTGTGCCTACATTGTTTGACATTTGTAATGCTGTGGTAGATTACAGAATTTCCTCTTTTTAAAAGACTAAATAGTACTCCAATATGTATGTATATTTATAAATATGACAATGTAAAGCATATTTTCTTCATCTACTAAGAGATACTTAGGTTGATTCTACATTTTTTTTTAGCTCTTATGAACAATGGTGCAATAAACATGGAAGTAGAGATAGCTATTTACATTTATATATTACACACACACATACACACACACACACACACACACACACACACACACACACACACACACGCACGCACACCGGGATATATTTTTGTGGCAAGTATTTAATTAGAAAGAAGCCATTCTTTCATTGTAAATGATAGCTATAGTAAGTTATTTTATTGTTTAAAATTAACTTGGGGGGTCAGCACATATAGCACATGTGAAGGTCATAGGACAGTTCTCTTTCCACCATGTGGCTCCTGGGGATTCAACTCAGATGGTCAATCTTACTGGCAAGCACCCTTACCCCAAGCCATTTCACCAGCCTGGCTGTGGAAATTTATATTCCCACACGCATGCACTCCAACATTTTACATTTTATATTTTATAGTAATATTTTTGTAGTAATAGTAACAAAAATAATAGGTATATAGAGTACATTAATCCATGAAACTTTCTTGCATGACCTTGACAACAGTGATTAGTGTTGACAGTTTTTGCAACTTGGGTTTAACATTACTACTTCAATTAATATCTGCCCAGTGTTTTATAAAGCCTTCATTAGGAATAATTACAAACATATGGAAAAATGGAAGATAGCCACTATGAATCTTCAAGTATTCTTTCTCCCATTTATACAATTGTGAACTTATAACCAATTCTGTTCCTTTGGGACTTGACTCATTTAGATCTTGCATCTCATTTTGAAGTAAACGCCAAACATCAGTCATTTCATTCCTAAATAATTTCATATGGTTCCAAGAATTAAGACGATCCTTTGCTACTATAACTGTGATGCCAAACATTTCCCCAAATGTCATCAAACCCATGTTTTCAAAATGCCGGCCAACTTCTGTCTTTAGTACACTGATGTTCAAAACACATAAACTGACTGCATTTTTGTTGTGTTCAATGCTGATGCCAATACTTACATCACTGAAAAATATGTTCTCCACTTCTTCTGAACAAGTCTAATCTTGTAAGAAAAAAATTACTTAACTGTAAAACAATCTCCAAGGTGTCAGTAGGAAGCATAATTATCCACTTAACACCTATGCTAGATGGCTAATTTGCCACATGAGAGAACTCAAAAGTAATTTAGTGGCTAAGGTGAGAGGGACCTCTGAAGTGGTGGATTAATTAACTAAATTCTCCAAAGAAAAGGACGGAAAAAAGCTACAATGTGGGGCCTCAAACTCAATTTATCAAATGTTTAGTCTGATTTGGACCTTGGTTTTAAGTGCTACACATGAGACTTTACAAGGTGTTTACAGCCTTTTGTTTAATTGATACCAAAGGATGTTATTGTCTATATCCTGACCAGTGAGCAACAGCATCGAGACACCTTCAGCATCCACTAACCAACTGAATGCTGAGCACCACTGTGCAAATGGTTTCCCAGCTCACCACTTTCCAGCATCAGGAACCACGAAAAGGTGGATGCTCCAGGGCACATATTTTTGTTCTTGTTTTTTGGCACATGTATACATGTTAGTGGGTCACATACATCTGTGAGCATGCACATAGGTGTGTGGAGACCAAAGACCAAGGACAGGGGTTTTTACAGACTGCTTTCTTTATTTACTGAGGAAGGGTCTCTTACTAAGCTTATAAGTCTAGCTATCCAACTGGCCAGCTTGTGCCCTCTCCTGAGTCCTGGGAATACAGGCAGCTGCCACTCTCACTGGCTTCTTATGTGGGTGCTAGGGCTTTAAACTCCAGTCCTCGTACTTGCACAAGTACTTTATCTACTGGGCCATCAGCACAGGCTTTTTTAGTTTCCTCAGCAGCTTCCACAGTGTCCTCTGATGACACCTTAAGAGTTTTTTTTTCCTTCTTTTTTGTAGTTCTACCAGGTATAACCAGCATCAGTGCAAAGAAAACCATACTTAGGAACTTGAAGCAAAAACACCAAACACATATAAAATAATACATTAAACCATGAAAAAGATGCATATCACAAAATGAGAAAACTTCAGTCCTAGGTGCCTTTCAGGCAAAGTCACTAAGCAGACAAGGATAAAATAACATTAGTATTACACAATAATTTTTTGGAAAAAGGGGAAAAGAGGAGAGAAAGAAACCATTGTTGTGGTTGGTTTATGGAGTTAGCATAACACTGATAATAAAACCTGCAACAGAAGTTGCAAGGAAAAACATTGAGCAATCTCTTCTATAGACATTGATGCAAAAACACTGACAAGGCATTTGCAAACTAAATTGACCAATGAGAGATAACCATGATAAAATTGGCTATATTGCAAAAACTCAAGCAGAATTTATCAGTTGAAGCATTTCTCATATTAATAGTACAAAGGAGCCTTATTGGCCCTTTGATTAGCACCATGATGCTTGTCAAGAGCAAGCACCTGATGAATGATAGCAGAGGGGAACCAAGAAGAAAGTGGTTCATCCATATTCTAAGAAAGATCTGTCAGACGTGAAAGCTCTAGATAGATCAGTATTGGTCATAGGACGGAACCATAACTGCATCCCACAGCCTCAGGGACTGTGTGTATGAAGTGAACCTTGCTGATCTGAAGATTGATTTTGGAGCTTTATTCTAACTAGTGAGGAAGTTTGAGGCAAGCCTGTCTAATTTACATGGAAATGATCTAGCCAAGGACAAAATGTGTTCTATGGTCAAAAATGGAGTTGGTCAGTAAGGACCTGCCACCCTAAAACATTACAGACCATTGCTTTTCCGTTGCCCTCCAGAACTTGATGTTAAGACCCCGTTGCTGAAGATATTACATATGTAAGTCAAAGGATATGGAGAAATCAAGCTGCTACCATCATGAAAGTTTTATCCCTACTGGCTAGCTCCCACGGTGCAGGAAGCCTCTCTCATGCTACTGGGGGAGAAACAAAACCACCAGTCTTATCAAGCTGTGAACCCTGGAAGCTATTGTATAGTAATGACTACAGATTGACAAGAGAGGTCCTCTACTGCAGGAATGTTATGGGATTAACCAACCCCTTTCTGATTGGATTTAATTACCACTAAGATAGAAATCATGCTTGGTACCACTTACTGCTGCAGGAAATATTAAAAAAAAAAAAAAAAAGAAAGAAAGAAAGAAAGAAAGAACACCCTGCAAACTCTCCGTGGAGGCACTGGACTGCTGAGGACTCTTTGGAGTGGTTGGAGTGTTAACTTCCAACTCTCCTGCCCTGCCAGCCACGATCCCGCTCTGGTACTGGCACTAGTGGTTTACAACACTATGTTCCCGTGGGGTCCCACACTGCTGTGACCCTAGCTCCCTGATCAGCCGCCTGCCCTCTTCTCAGCCCTGCTCGATTACCAGGTAGAAACATGACTCTTAATGCTTAATTAGTCAATTAGATTTATGTATATTATAATTGTGATTACAAGATGCCAATTGACAATGATAAAAGTCTTATCCCAATATTTCTAACCTTACAAAACACACAGAAAAAAAAAAGTCACAAGGCATGATTCATCTCCTCCTGCAGCAATCCTCTCAGCATGAGCCTGTTCTCTGTAACTCCTAGCTCCGCCCCCTTTTCCTTGTCCAATCACAGACCCTCTCTGCCCTGATGTAATGTTACAGGAAAGTTCCTATAACACTTACTGGGCCAAAGACTTGAATGTGGTTAGGTCACTGACCTTTGGGAATTACATAATATTATTCTGTCAAATGGACAGAATAATTCTAACAAACTGTACCACTCACTCCCCCTGGGTTCTTTATGCTTATAGATGATGCATTTTCCAATCCTCATCAGAGAAGTTCCTTTTGAAACAGATGGAGGTTAATATAAACACCTACAACTTCCAACATGCAGAGTGTAAGAGTCTATGAAGTGCTTCGCTCTAACTGGGACATCTATATCACAGCCCACCCCTCAAGGCTCAGGGAGCATCTCAGAAGAGGGGGTAGTAATAATTTAAGAGTCAGAGGCAGTAACTTTCTGCAGGAAAACAGTAGTTACAGGCCATAGCAGAGCCACTGCACACATAAACTTACAGCATCTGTGAGTACATGCACAAGACTCGGCTAAGACCAAGCCAGCCAAAATCCCAGCATGGCTGGGAAAAGCTCACGAAGTTACACCCCTAGCTAAGGGTCTATTGGCAATTGATGACTTCTAGTGTGGTATGGAGTTTTCCTCAGACCTGTGAAAAGCCAGTTATATTTCAGTAGACAGTCCTATATCTTTGCACACACAGGAACCAGTTGTTGTTTTTTGGTTTTGGGTTTGTTTGTTTTTTTTTTTAACAGCATATGAAATTAGGAAGGAAAGTGATTGAGGGAATAGTGGTGGAGTTGGAGGGGAAGGTATGGGGGTGGATTTGATCAAAACACACACATGCATATATGACATTCTCAAACAACAACAAAAGGCATGCTGTGATTATGGTAATGTACTGGCAGTTACTGACTTCATCTATTCTGCATTGGTTTTACAAAAACACAACTATCAGTGAGCAAGACCTTCAGTACCAACACATCTGCCATTCCCAGACGATGATGAGATAAATCATGATCCAAGAGGACACACAGGTGTCTTGAAAGAAAAGGATAATACACTGCTTCTGCCTGGCTTTGGGGAAGACACAGGAAAGGTTTGCCTGTCCATATTGTCCCTTTCAGGGTACTTTTCTTAGGAAAGGAGAAATACTGAAGGTGGTCAGGTTTGAACTGGGAAAGCTCCTGGAGCTTCATGGTGAAGGCAATAGGTCAGGAATGGCTGCTGGTGAAGAGACAGGTCCCAATGTTCTACATGAAACATCAGTCCAAAGATCTGCTTAAAATTCAAAGTTTTAATAGTGATAAATTTTAAAAATTGTATTTTTAGGAAAATAAAACTTAAAACACAATAAAGGAGAAAAATCATTTGATCATCACACACTGGAAAACATTTGATATATCCAACATCTATTCAAGAGAAAACCTTGAATTTCAGCAAAGTAGGGTTATATGAAGGCCTCCTTAGTGTGATGAGGAGTAGCTCCAAGAACACCCACAGCAAACACCATAACTGTGAAACACTGACATGTTCTTCTCAAAGTTGGACAAGGGGCAGTGATCCCAATGTCACTGCTATTCAGCACTGAGTAGAGCGAATGACCAAAACAAAGCAAGAAAAGAAAAGAGGAAACGAGAATTGAACCATTGGAAATGAGGAACACCATCCCTCATGACTTGCAGATTTCAGGATCGTACGTGTTGAGAATTTGAGTCCAAACAGATAAACCATTAGAATTAAATGTGAATCTAGCAAGTGCAAGACGCTTCACAGGTCGGGTCTTGGAATCTTGACTATAGTTGATGAAAGGAATGAAAAAGGATGGACACACAGACATATGTACAGAGGACCTGAGACCCAGTGGAGATCACCACTAGTGGCAACAGCAGCCAGAAACCCACTTTACGTATCTAAAGCAGAGGCAGGTTTACTCTATCTAGCTGAACAGGGTCTCTGTAGGGTGGCTATCTTGAGCTGCAGTCATTTGAAAGAAGGAAGCTGTGGCTGATAGTTTCTGTGTAGGCTGTCAACATTCACACTCAGACCAGAGGAAGGCTTTACTGGCCCTCTGAGCCTCACCACAGGAAGGATTTGCTGACCGAACACCTGAGGCACTCGGTTGTTGACATAGCTGTGCTCATGTCAACAAAACGAACTCCCTCAGGATTTCAACCACTTTGCGCATTCATTCAAGGCTTTCTCTGTTCCATGTAAGCAAGGATGCTAAATAGGTTAGTAATACACAAACTTATGAGAAATTAAAGATAATCTTCAAGAACCAATGATATTTTGGATGATAAAAACATTTCCAACAGAGATAAATATAACAAATTATCTCCTCAGACAAACATCTGAAAGTACTTTGTAGTCAAAAAGCAGCAAATGAATGGAAGAACACACTGCATTCTGGAACTGGAAAAACACTGCATTCTGGGACTGGGAGATTCAAAACTGTCAGGTGTAAAACCAACCTGGAAGCAGCTTCTGATTTAAGTCAAGTGAAATTTCTAGCAGTTTTCCTTTTTTATTTTGGGGGGGAAATAGGCTTAATATTATAAGATAAGTTGAAAACATATATAGATAATCTTGACACTTTCTACTGTTTGAGATTCTCAGAGCTCATAACTGACATTTACACGCCATTGTAAATATCAGGAGAAAGGGCCTTTGAAAGGTGATTGACTCATGAAAGTGGAGCCCCTACAAGTGGAATTAGTGCCCTTATGAAACCGACCCCAGAGAGCTGTATCTCCCCTTCTATGTTGAGAGGACACACTGGAAAAAAAAGCTGTCTACAAACACATGATGGGAAAACATTCATTATTTAAATGAATATATATTTATTTTATATACCTATACCAATTATATATATATGTGTGTGTGTGTATATATATATATATATATACATATATACCAATTTTAACCTATACTCACCAAAAAAATAGAAGAGTAGAAATTCATAATTATGAAATGGTATTCACAAAACAGAAATGACAAGTCTTACATAACCAGAAAATATAAAGAGTGAAAAAATACTATCAACCCAGCAAAAAAAACTCGGTCAAAGGACAGAGAAGGATTTCAGAAAAGACGTCCATGTGACCACAAGGCATATCGAAGTGTTCTCAGCTTCGTGAGGCTCAGAGAAGAGCCACAGGGCAGGCACTTCAGAATTAACAAACTGAATTCTCACAGCGCTTGGAGATTCAATATATTGGCTAGGGGGAGATGGCTTAGTGGATAAGGAACCTTCCAGGCAAGCAATGGGGACCTATGCTTGAATTTCTAGAACCCACAGACAGCCACATGCAGCAGCACACGTTTGGTGCTATGGAACCACGTTTGGTGCGTTTGGAACACGTTTGTTCCTGTGTCTCAATATCTCTGTGCTGAGATGGGAGACAGACAGGAGAACCCAGAAATTCATGGGCCGCGTAGCTTAGTGCATTCAGCAATGAAATGAGAGATTTTATCTCAAGACAGAAGCCAAAGCTGAACACCTCAGACTATGACAAGAACATAGTCACATAGCACATGCACGCACACATACACACATACACAACACACACACACACACACACACACACACGGAGGGAGAAGGGGAAAGTGAAGGGGAGGAGTGAGAAAAGGGGAGAGAAAGATTAAAGAAACATTAACTATTTAAGATAACTATAAAATTAATAGGTTATTGGATTTTTACATAGCCAGTTCTAGGTACTCTCCTTCATATAATCATGCTCCTGTATTATTACGTAAATGTTTTCCCCTTCGCTCTCTAGATTTTTATATTTACCTACTGAAGTACATTTAAACATTCAAACTCATGTGTTTTAAGGTTGTAAATTCTCATGGTTCTTCAAGAAAGTAGGACACAAATACAAAGGACAAGCCTGGGTCTCAGCCCAGCCGTTTCTCAGAAACCCACATAAGGCTTGGATTTCCTTCCAGAGACTGAAGGATGGATGAGAAATGTAAGGATGTCCCCTGTTCTCCCAAACTCAGATGCCTGTGAACAATACTTCTCTTACTCTCTTTACCAGGCAATTCGTCCCAGAGCTGTGTTTAATTAACTTGAGTAGGTTTCTTCATAACTCCCAGTACAGAATACCATTTTATTGTAACCAGTCATACTTCCCATATTGATATTTACATTATTCTTAGTGCTTTGTTGGAATGTCCAATACATTACATGCATTATTCAACTCTACACAATTACTTAAGTAAGATGAAAGCCCTAGATCAGAATTGTTGGTTTTAAAGAAAATTCTTGCATTTAATGGATAGTACTAGCCCGTTCTCCACTGGAGTTGGTGTGGTGGCTCATACCTGTAATCCCAGTACTCTGGAGGCAGAAAAAGGACCATGAAGTCAGGGGCCAGGTGGACCAACACAATATTTCAAAACGAACAGAAGAGAAAACCTTATGACCAATTTCAAAATAAAGCTTTGTCTAATGGGTACGTAGAATGTTTAGATTCAGGAATTTATAGGGCAATAACTGCTTTTCCTTTATTATTATAAAAATCATAAATCCAATGTAATTTCTCTTTTTGAGAAGCACACAGAGATGTAATATCAGATACTAAGCAATTTTTAGATGTCCCTAACTTGACCCTTTGGGAGCTCCCTTCTTCTCATCAATACCTGGCAAATATTACCAGAAAGGGTTTTGTTTTTTGTTTTTGTTTTTGTTTTTGTTTTTGCTAAGTCCAAGTTAATGAACAAAAGTATTTGGGCTAAGGAAAACCTGAGGTGTCCCATGTGTGTAAATGTCCATTTTTTTTATAACTAGTTATTTAAGTAAATTTAAATACTTAAATAAAATTGTTTTATGGTTGCTGTGCTGTCCCCTTAACTGAGATCGCTGGCATCCTTCACATCTACCTAGTCCCTCGTGTCCCCAGACCCTCTTACTCCACTCTAATCTTTACTGCTTGTTGCTTTTAGATTTGATGTTTAGGTGCAATTGTGTGGTAACTGGTTTTGTGCACCCTTATTCCAATCAAGACAATGTCCTCTGGGGTATAGCAAAGGACAGAGCACCCTTCTGCCGTATCCATTCCACTGCATACATGCACATTCCTTACACATGCATCCATTGGTGGGCTCTTCCCATGACATAGCTAAGCCAGGACTACAATGGGTATGGAAAAAACGATTATATCTTTTGGGGGGAATATCCTCTAATGGTGTCCCTGGATTATATGGTAGTTTGCTGTAACTGTTTCCTATAGCAGCTGTGCTAACGTCACCACTAACAGTACACAGGATTCTTCTTCCAGAGCATTATTTTTAAGATACAATTCTGATCATCACATTTCATAAATTAAACTACCCAATACCCTTACATTTAAATAAAATGAAATTTTCTCATTATGTGAAACCAGCCCTAACTCATGACTTGTCCACTTTGGCGGGGGGGTCCCTATTCCCCCATCACAGACTATGTTTCCATCATATTTGCTTTCCTCTGGGCTCTTACACATGCTAGGGCACATTTTCTATCACTTGGGATATATTTTTATGAACATTTTCTTATATAAATTCTTCAGATCTTAGTACAGCAGTCAAATACTACTAAAAGGCTTTCCTATTTTATCAAAACTGCATCTGGTGATCTTAAAACAATCTATGTACCTTTGGCAAATGATGCTTGCTCAAGTAATTTTATTTATACTATGTTTTTCCTGTTGTCTTAGAACACCTTAAAGATAGGAACTGTGACTTGCTTATTCCTGTACCTCCTATACCCTGCTGATGACATGGCACAGAGTGTATTCCTAATAAACATGAGTTGAAATTTGAAAAAGAGGCTAAGACAGCTTTGTATGGGGTTTGTTATATAATGATCAGGTGTCCCTGATAATAAGGGAGAGTAGGTGAGAAAATGACCCTGTTATAGAATAAACAGTATATGATTTGGGACCATTTTAACAAGGGTGAGGAGGCATGCAAAATGGCCTCACTCAGTGGTAAAGAGGATAAAAGTGATCAGGCCTAAGTACCAGAGCAGACTCATTCAGGCTATAAGGCCAGCCTTGTAAGAACCACCCATCCTCATGGCTTGCTATGGTCTTAGATGGGCCTGGTGATCATTGAAAAAGGGAATTTCTGTGGCTTTTTCTAACTACCCATTCTTCCCAGTCCAGCTTCCTATAAATGTTCCTAAACAGCTTAGAAGAAAAGGTAGTAGTAGAATAATTTAGAGATTAAGTGTCCCTGAAAGAATCTCAGATATCGAAGGGTTAATCTCATGCTATACCTTCATCAATGGATTAATCTAGTGCTTCATTCAAACTCTCAATAGAAAATTGAGAGGTAATGAAACACAAAGGCAAGGTATGCTTGAACGATGCGTCCTAGAAAGGTAGACCCAGTCCTTAGCCCCATTCTGCCAATTCTCCTTGCTTCCTAGAAACTCTAGATAACAACTCCCCAGGTTCACACATTCTATAGCACAGAAAGATCAGATCCAGCCAACCACAGACTGAATCCTGACACTATAAGCCAAAATGGATCTCACTGAATGGTCTGTTATGTTCTCTTTGTCTTAGTGATCACAAGCTAAATAAACAAACATTTGCCACCGATGTTTATTAATGCATTAGTTACTGAACTTTCACTAGCTAAAACATTCTGCTAAAGGTGATAAAAACTATACAAATTTTATCTGATTGTTAAAAAACCTTAATTTCATATGAGAGATCTGAAATGTCTCTTTTTTATTCCTAAACAAAAAACTATAATTTGGGTCTCACTAGATAGAAGTATCAGGGAAAATGGACTGCATTGCTGGGTCAAGTGTGTAATTACTGTAAGACTCTTAAGACACACTATCAAACAGACTTGCAAATGCCATATTTACTTACTTTGTAGCTGTGGCCACTGTACTTCTCTTTTCTCTCATAAGGACATATTGGGGGCTTGGAGCACATGAGATAATATCTGATAACAGCTTTGGTCAGTAGACAGTCATATTTACTGAAGGACATAATACCTTATTTTCCTAACTAGGAAAGCAGAGTATCCAGGAAGCAGAGAATATATTTTTTGATCATATAGGGAAATGAGATCTTATAGGGAAATGAGATGACCTGTATTTGTATACCTAATAAATGGTTTTATAAGAGAGATCTGGAAAATGGAAAAGTAGAAACATTACGCCTTGTTTTATCATCTAAATACTATCATTTAAAACAAGGCTTTTTACTTTCTGGACAATTTCTCTCCCCCCTTCCCCCCACATCCTATCATATTCAGTCTATATGTAACTCACTTTAGTATCTTACCTGTTCACATCTATACAGTGTAAGCCCTTTTTATGTTATTACTGTGTGTGATCACTTTTGGTATCCAGGAAGCGAAGAATATATTGACCATTCTGCAACCCATCAGCAAGCAGCCATAGTCCACCTTCATGTTGACACTGCATCCAGTTAATCACTTCAGTGGGATGAATACTCAGTGCAAAAAGGCCTCTGTATTAGAGGTTACTTTCTTAGGCTAGATTACCAGAACTAAAATTACTAGATCAAAGGGAATGATTATTCTAAAATTTTTAAAAAGATACTGTGAAAATGATTCTCAAGGGCAGTATTAATACCACCTAATATTTTACTGCCATTTTCTCTTTAGTAGACTATCGCCTAAAAAAAAACATACAAACACATACACACACTCACCTCACTCATATACCTCAATATTTTGTCAAGCAAAATAGCAGTGATATTATATTAAGGTATGTATATGCTACTAACTGTAAGCCTTAATATATGTCAGTCCATTTCCCCCTTTCTGTGAGATTCCTAGCTGCATACTGGCCTAACAGTCTGATCCTGCTCCCACACTTTGCAGTATTCACGGAGATTATCTAATATTCTATGTGAAGCATGAATAGTTTCCAGCGAGCGCAGCCAACGGAGAGCCTTTATCCAGAATTCAGCCCTGAGCAGATGTTTACTTGGCAGCTTAGCTGCACTAATTAGTATCAGAAAGCAGGGCAATTAAAAAAAATAGACAACCAGATCTCAGGTCCATGAATCGTGGTTCTGTAAAGGGCCCGAGCCATCTGGATGACTAGGCCCAGTCCTCCATTTTGAGAAAAAGAAGCACGGCAGAGAAAGTCAAGGGACCTCAGAGCACCCGGCACTCACAGCATAATGTCCTCATAGTGTGCCCTCTTAAGCCACAGCCGTTTCCTATCTCGGAGAAGCTGATTTAACAGTCTCAAGTCCCCTTTCTGTGGATTACCTACCTACTTCTCATAGGGACATGCTGAAGTTTTTGTTTAATCTTAGTTTTCTACAGAGCACCAGAACCTGTCCTGCATACGAGAAGCAGGACGTAGTATTTTCTTATTGACATAAATTGAAACAGAATATTCAAACTCTTGATAGACATATGTCTCCAGACCAAAGACAGAAGATAAACGTCTCTGTCTAAAGTCCTGTTGTGGGGCACAGGACATTCACTCCAGCCCCATTGCACTAGAGAAGTCACATAAACAAGGGGCAGCAGGTGGAGACCTCAGAACCCGTAAAACCTCTTGCCAAGATCTGTTGTGCTGCCCTTCACAAAGCTGGCCTTCCAGATAGCAAGCTGAGACTTTGATCTCATAAGCAAAATTGGTGATGTATGATTTTTATGGACATAATTTTAACACTGGTTTGTTTTGCCCTGTTTTTCATTTTCTTAAGAAACAGATGTTTACAGGTAATTTTTTAAAAAGGGAAAGTACTTTTCAAAGAATCTACACTAACATGGCAACTAAGAAGTTTTGTTTTGAGGTCTCAAAATGATGTGACTGGATATATTCAAAACATTTCAGAGCTAATACGCATTTAGGGAAATACAATGTTGCCTTCTGTTCCAATCTTCCTTGCTTGCAAATTCGAATATGCCAAATGCCTTTACTGGCAAAGCATTATTAATGTATCTTTTTTAAAAAGAAAAAAGTGTACACTAGGCTAACCTCTCCACTAATTTATTTCTAGTTTTCTATTTTTAAACATTTGATATCTTCTCTCTTACACACTTGTTTTTCATTGTGCTTAATCATTTAAAAATATTTAATCACAATATAACCATGTGATGAGACAGCACACATGAAGTATTTTACCTAATATAAATGCCATATTCACATGTCCTCAATTTCCCCTCCCATGCTCTTCACAGTTGCTTTTTTAAAAAACAATTCAATATTGATCAAGGAGCATAGAATCTACTCAAATGTCCAAGGGTTCCGCTGGTTCAGCCCTTCATCTTAAGAAAATATTGTCATTAAATGTGAGAAATTCAGGTCAGTTATTTCGAAGAATGTCTCATAATGTGGATGTGTTGATTACTTCCTCCTAAGAAAACCCAGGTGAGCATTTTTCTGGTGTGGTGTCTTGCCAAACAGCGGGTCAGGAGGCACACAGCTCAGCCCCCCACTGCTGCTGATGGCAAGTGTACTACTCGCGTAGCTACAGTGATGTCTGCCAGAGCACTCTATCACAGCACTGCCTCTTCTGCCTGTGATTAACATATAATTTATAAGTTGGTGCTTGGACACAGAACGGTATTTGGTTCCCCCAAGAATGTTTTACATAGTGACTTTCCCATCTGTTGATCTGTCCCTGAACTAGACACTGAAGTAGGGGTTGCAAAATGTAGCCTTTTCTTAGTTGTATTATTCTTTTGCTTCTATTAGCTGTAATTCTGAGTAAGAGAGGACTTTGCATGCTGTATGTGTGTGTATGCATGTGAGTGTGTGTGCAAGCATGTGAGCATGTGTATACATATATGAGTGTGCATGTATGCATGTGTGTGGTATGTGTGTATCCTCAGTATTTCCTCTTCAAATCATCATGTTACAATCTATTACCATCTTTCCAACTGACCCAGGCTTGGCCAGAAGAGACCCAGGGTGTTAGCATCTTTTGGCAGGTCTGCATTAGTCTTGAATAATTCCTTATCACGGAGCTAGAATCAGCAGATTCTCCAGAGCATCTTGAATGAAGAGTTAATTTTATTTGAAACCCAGGATCTTGGCTTTAGAGGTGCGCTGGTTTCTACTAAAGCACCACTACTTCAAGCTGCATCACCTATCTATCTCCTTCCTTACTCTAAATTCTGGTTAAAAGTTAATGCCTCCGATTCTATCCCCACTCTTTTCTATGCCCTACTTTTTTTTTTTTTTTTTAGCTCTTTTCTCCAGTGAGAAAAACTATTGCAAACAGTTTTCTTTTCTTTTTCTCTCTATCCAGAGCATATGTCTCTGAGTAAGTGTCACAACAAGGTGTCTGTAATTTTTCTGAGTTAATTCTTTGGCATGATTATTCAGTCAGCCTGGTAAACAGTTAAGTGCCTTTGTCCATTTCTTATTCTATTTTTAGGTTTGTTTTTTAACATTTTCTTTTTTATTTAATTTTATTTTTGGTAAGTAAAACAATATGATTCAAGAATCAAAACTATGTGAAAAATACACAGAACGTTTTCACTTAGGCTCTCCAAGGGTTTATACTTCAAGATGGCAGCCAGATACCAGTCCTTCCACTCCATTCCTTCTCGTCTCTATCCAGTTTACGGTTTCTAACGCCTTTCTTTTAACACAAATAAACAAGTTTTGATTTTATTTCACTGTCTTGCCCCAACATATTCTTAATCTACTTGAGTTAGAGAATTTCTATATCAAAGCTTAGCGGGCAAATACAAGGCAGACCTGTAGTTTCAAAATGATACAGAAGCAGCAGCCAGGGCTAGTCCATGCTTCCAAGACCTTCAGTGAAGACCAGCAATGCAAGTAAGAAGTATTCAGAGACAGGTTTTGACAAGCAAATCATGCACTGAATTTAGAAGCCATACTTTTATAAAGCGTTGCATTTCCAGATACATGTCACAATATAAACAGACTTTTTTTCCCATCAACTAAGTCATCACAGCAGGACATACTAGAACCATGAAAATGCATCTTAGAAGTAAATTTAAGGTATTTAGTGATGGCATTAAGTATAAGCCAAAAGCTTCCTTGACTATAGTGGCTACACAAACCAATAATCTTCTGAAACAACCTTAAGCTTGGTATTTCTACGAAAAAATGCTAATTGGACTTACAAGTATACTTTTTATTCATGGTGTGATCTTTAACTAGAAAGTCATTAGATATTCAGAATCAATCTCTTTCTCATATACATACAGACAGACACAAACACACACATGCTCGCTCTCTCTCTCTCTCTCTCTGACACACACACACACACACACACACACACACACACACACACACACACACTGAAATATAGGAAACTGAAGCTAGAATTCTGTGCATGCTAAGCAAATGCTATATACACATTTGGTCCTCTTTCTGCTATTTTGAGGCATGGTCTAATTAAGTTACCCAGGCTAGCCTTGAACTGGTTTTGAACTTGGAACAATCTAGGCCTAGCTTCTGAGTAGCCATGACACCAAGTCATAGTCACTTCTTAGAGATAGTAAATTAGAGTCAACGTGTGGCACTGATGTAATTTGAATTCTCCTGGCTAAACAAAAATATAATGGATTTGAAAGTCAAATGCAGTTATTGCAAATTATTAAAATAAAATTCAACCATGTGTATACACCTAAAACTGTATCAGAGGACTTTGTACACATCATTTTTCTCTTTGTAATATTCATGAGAATTTATTTTATTATTAGAATTACTATAATTATTCCCAGTTTGAAAATGATGAGATGAAGGCTTTCTATGATGTCGGTATCTTCATCAAAGTCACAAACCAACAAAACTCTGTCTAGGAAACCTAAAATTCTGAGTGGGATAATAAGTCATATACATGTGACCATCAATCTTCACTTTTCATTTTCATTATTTTTTAAAGTAAATAAGGTAAAGGGAGGATGATAAAATTGATACGAGCCTGAGCCCCACTCCAGAGGCAGTTTGAGCAATTGGTTATGTCTTCCCGTGCTCCCTCCCCTTGTGTTCCTTTTGGCCATGCACCATGCTAGGGAGCATATCCTGACTTCCCCATGGAGGACCAGAACTGAGAACGCTCCTGCGTTTCTCACCATTTTGGTTTTGTCCCTTCATCTTCCCGCCAGTTACTGCCCAATGTCTGAGTAACTAGCAATCGTAGGGATCCACATCTGACCCAGTGTAGCTAAAGAGATGGGATTTACTCTTCATCTGATAGCACAAGGATGACATTTCACCTTGTATTGTTACAGGGTGACACATTCATGGACCTTAAAAATTTTCCTGTTTTTTGTTTTGTTTTGCTTAAATGGCTGGTTTTCTCTGTCCCTATTTCTATTAACCTGGAAGGAAGATTGTCTGTCTACTTGTTCAAAGGCAGACAGAAGTATGTATTTAAGAGGGTGGGCATTTCTTGTCTTTATTCAGATTTCCAACCAATCCTGCTACTTTCACATCATAATTGATCATCTCTTCTAAACACTCATATACCATCCATGCCAGTGGTTCTCAAGTTTCCTAATGATGCAATCCTTTAATACAGTTCATGTGGCAGTGACCACTAACCATAAAGTTATTTTGGTTGTTACTTCATTTTTTTTTCTTTTTCCAGAGACAGGGTTTCTCTGTGTAGCTCTGGCTGTCCTGGAACTCACTTTGGAGACTAGGCTGGCCTCGAACTCAGAGATCCACCTGCCTCTGCCTCCCAAGTGCTGGAATTAAAGGCGTGCGCCACCACCGCCCGGCCTGGTTGTTACTTCACAACTGTAATTTTGCTACTGTTATGAATTGTAATGTAAATATCTGTGTTTTCTAGTGGCCTTAGACAGCCCCTGAGAAAGGGCTGGTCAATTCCAAGGGGATCATGACCCAGTGGGTGAGACCACTCACCAAAAGACCTTTTGAGATTCTATTATGTATGGAGTAACATATTTTTTCCTGATATTTCTTTTATAGTCACCTAAGCCTCAGATAGCTCTCTTAAGTTTATTATTCCTCCAACAGTTTCTCTCCTAAAAAGAAAAAAGTTACAACTCAGTACCTTCCAGTAAAAACTCAGTGATGTTTGAATATAAACAAATAAAGATTGCATTCAATCTCTATTTTAAATATAGGGTTACATTCCTTTGAGCTTAAAGGCTTATACAAATCCTAGTACCAATGGAGAGAATTTAAGCACGTCTTAGAATAACAGTACTCAAAAAGAATATTTTTCCCTTAAAGCAGCTTATCTATTTTGTGGTACTTTATCTAAATATCTAACAAAGGAACCTTAAAACAGGTTATAAGAGGAGAGACAAAGCTGCAAAACAGAAGTAATGGAGCTCCTGCATGTTTTTGGAAGAGTTAGAACCTTAATTACAAAACCTTGCTAAAGGCAATTCTATTAATCCGCAACTTAATTGAAGACTTCTAGTTGTAAAGGCAAATGGAAAACAAAATGCAGTGAATAAATGTTAATATAGTATTGCCATAATGCAGTCATTCCCACAGTGTAGCAGACAGCTGCTTCTGTCCAGTGGAGAGAACTACATGAGATCAACGAAATATGAAAACGAAACTCTGAGAAATTTCGATTCTTCATGTAATGTACACCGAATGTCAAAATTTAACATTCACTTTATCTTAATGGTAAACTTGGAGGTTGTTTTCAATTGTTATCTAATTTTTAAAAATAATACACAATGCCTCGAATCCCTATACAGGCTGTGTGTGTGTGACAGAGAGAGCAAAAACAAGAGAGAAGAAGAGAGAGGGAAGGTGAAGGGGAGAGGGAGGGATGACATCAACATGAGGAGAGAACTGGAGTCTCTAAAGGAAGAAGCAGCTTTGCTTTGGCTTGGGTCAACCAAACACATGACTGAGTTCCCAACAGTACTATAATGAAGTACACAGCAGATGACCTAGACATGAAATGACATTCATTTTCAACTTAAAAACTAACTTCTCTTTATTACAATAATGGCTTCTTCAGAAAAAGTATGCCCCACATACAGGAATGAGTCACTGGAAGAACCGAGTCTTTGATAATGACAAGATCAGCTTTGGTGTTTGGTGTTGAATAGCTTCTGACTGTAAATGGCTAAAAGATCTGGTCACCTCCCAAGGCTAATGATTCTGTCCTGTTAGATTTATTCAGCACCGAGGGAGATTCATACCCCATTTCTTGAATAAGAAAGAAAAACATACTGCTTGACTGAATGATGTATCAAGTTATTAAGAAATAACAAGGAAGCGGCAGCTTACATCAATTATCAATTGATTCTCCCTTTGTACCTTAATTTCCTTGTCTACAGATACCATATGATGCTGGTCCAATGACTGAGTGAACATGCAGAGCATTCAGAGCGCAGATGGAAAGCAGTACCACCTAATATCTGTGAGTCATTTCTTTCACTATTACTCACAATCTCTCCCTGCCTATTCTAACTGTAGAATTACAGTTGATACTTGATAGAGGTAGAGACCAGTTTTCTGCCAATTCTGGTCACTGATTTTAGTCAGGACTAACCACTGTGCCCAGCTCCATGAACAAAAGCACAAAAGGTGCTGCCTGGGACTGCCCATGAAGGCAGTGCCCTCTTCAGCTGTGTCCGTATCAGCCTCGGAATTAGATAGCAATAAGCAGAAAACTGTAAGTCTTACCTGAAATAAATGTTTTTGCAAATAGTGACAAACTGAGACGTTTGCACATATAACCATCAAGACGATATATGTAGGAGTCATGCTAACACATTACTCAATTAATGAGAACACCACTTACTTACAATACAGTTATATTTAATTTACCTGATAAATATTACTTAACAATGGTCAAGTGGGGATTTGGTGTTAGGTCTAAAGGTATGATTCACTGCTTGGTTGTAACTCAGTCATGCAACACCGTGGATCATTAGAACCTAATAAATAAATGTGGAGTACTTTTCTGTCTCTCCTGAAGAGTTTAGATATTTTCCTATTCTATTATGAACTAGATATGATAGGTGAGGAGGAACTATATAAGGCATAAATCTGCATTTTAAAAACAACTAAAGTTCTCATTTTGTAATGGAAAGCTTTTTATCACCTATAAATACTTCCATAATCATATTTAAAACAGCATGTGGACATGGACGCTCCCCCGACCTCATATCACCCACCTGTGTCTTCTTTAACTTGTCAGTGTCCTGTTTCATATTTATATAAAGATATCATTTTGGGGTAACTAGCATAGCTCTAGAACAATAAAACCTTTGTGGCATATGGAATAGATGCTCTATCAACATACAGTTGACTCAATAAAAAAATCAAACAAAATATCAATTATTTCAAATATTTTTCAGTATTTTTCACAAATACTTTAAGAAAAATGTAGAAGTAGTAGTTTTTATGAAATATTGAATATTCTGTTCTATATTTAAAACTTACCTATGAAAAATATGTACTGTATAATGACATTTTACTTTTAATACTGAACAGATACTGTCAATTTGAAGACTATAATTTTTAAACATAATGCACATGAATAAATATTTAAAAATTGGTTATACTTTCCAATAAAGTGAAAAGCAAATTAAACAAAAAACCCTTATATACTTTAATACAACATCAACAGATAAGCATGTTATAAAAATAAAATTAATTGTATTCCCACAAGCTGTTTATTGCCATAGTACACTATGACACCAATGGAAAACAGAAACAAATCCATAAGAATTTGGAACAGAACAAATTTCTGTGTAAAGCAACAAAACTTATGCTCTTTAGAATATGTATAATGCCCTAGTTGTAAAGGCTTGAATCAAATGACAATAATTATGAAAATGACTTAGAGTCCCAATTGTATTATAAAAATTTCTGAACCATTAACCATAATGGCTACAGGCAGCATTAATATAACTGATATAAAGCCCACTGCAGATATGATGGAGTACATTAAAATGTCATATTCATTGCAGTCAGCTCCTATTTATCAGCAAATACTAATTTGCAGCACAACACTTCCTACATTCTGCTCAGTGAAGTACTCAACTCAAAGCTCATCCTGATTCAGTCAACTGAGACAGCTGTTTGGGAATACTTTGTACTGTATTCTATGTGCTATATTTTAATATTTAGAAACACGTAAACTGCCTCAATTCATTTATCCCTTCATAACTTCTCACTACTTTCTTCTAAGTATGTTTTCTCTTTCAGATGTCTAGATATCAAACCATTTTTGACTACCTCTTTCCTCTAAACTATTCAGTCAAATTCAATGCATACTCATCTAATGAGAAAGTGGATTGGGATATTCAAATGGTATTTGGCCAGCCTCGTGCTTTAACACCAAGCTGCTTATGAAGGCAAAAAAAAAAAAAAAAAAAAAAAAAAAAAAAAAAAAAAAAAAAAAAAAAGTCAAGAACTAAGAACCCAAAGGGAGACACCACCTAATTTACCCAAGAAAGCTGCCTGTTGGGTGTGGTGGCTCACTTCTGTAATCCCAGAATTGGGGAGGCTTAAAAGAGTAGATCACCGTGAATTCAAGACTAGCCTAGGCTAAAGTGAGACTCTGTCCAAATAAATAAATAAATAAATAAATCCCTTATTCAGAACCACTAATGAAAGTGTATACAGAGATGGAATAAGGGAGAGAAAAAAACAAACTACAATAAAAAGAAAAAGTAAACTGAAACATCATGAAACAGTGTATTATGTTCCTACTAAATATCTTTACAAGACTGGAAAGATGGCTCAGTGATTAAAGAACTCTGCTTTGCAGAAAACCTGAGTTTGGATCCCAGAGCCTGTGACTCCAGTTCCATGGGATCTAAAACCATTTTTTTTTGGCCTCTGCAGGCATGTATAATGTATATGTATATGTATATGTATATGTATATGTATATGTATATGTATATGTATATGTATATGTATATGATGTCACAGGGTCTCTGAGGATGAAGTGCCTTAGCCTCTTTGGGGTTAGTGGACCTGTAGACCACTGGCTAGAGTATATATATATATATATATATATATATATACACATTCATAGAAATAAAAACAAAGCTTGTTTTTAAATGTTATTTGCTAAGACTCAAGGTGACTTTTTTGGAATCAAATGTTTCTTTTCTCTTGAAATGGGACCAATGTCAATTAGGTAAATGACATATTTACAATCATGTTGGCCCATCTTTGAACCAAGCAGGGAGACTTCGGAATTTATTAGTGAAAATTACTGACAAGGTTAAAATAGTAGATCAAGAAATTTAAACATGTTTCCTTACATTTTAATCTCTCTGTTTCTTTCACACACACACACACACACACACACACACACACACACACTTTCTGTACAACGTCACCTTCAGAATTGCTGCTGTCTAGAGTGACTTAGCAGACCTGAAGAAGCTGGGCTAATGAATGTGTCAATCTCACTCTTAAATGGCCTCCCGGCTCAGTAATGGCTTAATTTTACCTCTTGTCTATTTGGGTACACATGTGAACTGAATCCATGAAAATAAATGCTGAGAGGTAGAGCCTGGAGCCAGTTCCCAGTAGTTGCTGACTCTAGCCAGTTGTCCACAGACCCACCGAGCCTAAAGAGGCTAAAGCACTTCACCCTCAGAGGCCCTGTGACATGGCAGGCTCCTTCCCCAAAGACTGAAGCAATGAGATTAGTGGCCTTTCTGTGAATTTTGCCACAGTTTGAATAAGAAATAGTTTATATTACCAAAGTCACATTAGGAGATAAAAGTGTCCATGTAATTTTTTCTGACATCTTAAAAAGCAATTTCCATCACATGAATAAAAACTGGTAAAGACACAAATCCTCAGAGTCACATGAACTGTTCACTTTGGAGACGGTTAGAATAATGTAGATGTAGCACCATGTAGTTGCTGGGAATCAAAATCAGGCCCTCTGGAAAAAGAGTTGGTACTCTTAACCACTGAGTCATCTCTCCAGGACAGAATAATATAGATATGCAGATTATACTATTAGTATAAATTTGGATTTTTTTTCGTGTGTGTGTGTGTGTGTGTGTGTGTGTGTGTGTGTGTGTGTTGCCCATATGTATTTCTGTGCACTGAGTGCATTTAGTGTCCACAGAGGCCAGAAATGTCAACCGGAGTTACAGTGAGTTGTTTAAAAGCCATGGAGGTAGGTGCTACAAATCAAACCCAAATCCTACTCTTAGTTGCTAAGTCATATCTCCAGGCAGAAGGTCAGGCAGTTTCACTCTGTAGCTGAGGCTCGCGGCTTGAACTCACTAGTGTTTTACCTTAACCTGCAGAATGCTGTAATTACAAGTATGTGCTATCACACATATTCACACCAGACAAAAAGGAAGATCAACTGGAGTAGAAGTTTTTGTCAACTTATCCAAGATAGGATCATCTGGGAAGAGGAAGAAACAAAGAATTCCACAATATTATCTGGTAGACCATCCTGTGGGGCATTTTTTCTTGATTAATAGTTAATGTGGGAAGGCCCAGCCCATAGTGGATGGTGCCACATCTCAGCAAGTGGCACTAAGTTACCTAAGAAAGCAGGCAGAAGGAGACATGGGGAGCAAGCCACTAAGCAGCATTTTCCACGGTCCCTGCTTCAGTTCCTGCCTGCAGGTTCTTGCCCTGACTTTCCTTCATGAGAGTCTGTAAATTGTTAAGTTGAAATAAACCCTTTCCTGTCCAAATTGCTCTGTCATGGTGTTTGTCACAGCAACAGAAAGCACACTAGACATCAACCAGAATAAAACTGAACATATTTAATAACTGCCAAAGCTCAGCAAGAAGATAAACAAAAGCACGACAAGTCATTAGATCTGGCAGTCTACCTAGATGAGATCACTTCTGGTCCGATGAACAGCGCCTCTGCTGGAGGCTAACTCCAATCCCAGGGCTTTGAAGCAAATACCTAGGAAGCAACTTAAATACTGACTTCTCTCCGGAACGCAGAGGATAAAGACAGTGCCTGGGGGTGGCCAGCAACTGGGTTGCTTCCTCTTCTGTGGAAGAGGAAGACCTGCCTGCCTGCCCCTAGGATCTGGTAAAGGACTGCGGAGATCTGCCTGCCACCATGCCCTTAAAGGGAGTGGAAGAGGCCTTGCAGGAAGCAAATGGCTGCTGACTGAAACTGGTCAAAAATAACTGGGGCAACATGAGAATCTCAACCGTTTCAAGGGTTCTAAAACGTTAGCACTCAGGGAAGGTCCACTGAAAACAACAATGCGGGAGGCAGCTTGTGCAGAGTTTCCCAGTGTCTCACAGTGTGGCTTCTCAGCACTTCCTTTTCTGTGAGTTCAAAAGCAAGAGATCAGTCAGTGCAAGTGCTTGTTCTTTCTACAAGCGAGAGGACCTGAGTTGAATCCTCAGAACTAAGGATGATATGCCTCTAACCCCAGCACGGAAGACGCAGATATCAGGGCCTTTGGATAGTCAGCCTAGCCAATCAGTGAGCTCCATGCTCAGTGAAAGATCCTGTTTCAAAAAAAATAAGGTAGAGAGTGACTCAAGAATATAACCTATACAGACATCTAGTTTCTACACATGCAAACATATGATCACATAAAATCTGTCTCTCTCCCCTCTGTTTCTCTCTCTCTCTCTCTCTCTCTCTCTCTCTCTCTCTCTCTCTCTCTCACACGCACACGCACACGCACACGCACACGCGCACACACACAAAAGCAAAGGCTTTGGTATCCATATTTTTCAGGAGGACTACCTACTAGCACAGAGTACCAGGGGAAAAGGAGGAAGAAAGGAAGAGGGAAAAGCCAGCCTTTAGCTAATATCATGGAATGAGAGTAACTGCTACTGTGCATCAAAGCACCATGCACCAAGATGCACTTTACTCTGTGGACAGAACTTCAGTGTAACTTTAATTTTTTCAAATCCTATTTTTTAACACTTTTAATTCTTTAAGATTTATTTATTATTATATGTGTAAGTACACTGTAGCTGTCTTCAGACACCAGAAGAGGGTGTTAGATCTCTTTATGGATGGTTGTGAGCCACCATGTGGTTGCAGGAATTTGAACTCAGGAACTGAGTCATCTCTCCAGCCCTAAATCCTATTTTTAATGATGGTTCTTAAACACTTTAGCCTTTCTTGTTGTAACCCACCACACACCATAGGTAGTGGAAAGAGGACCTGTTTAGAAAGGTTYTTTTTTTTTTTTTTTTTTTTTTTGGTTTTTCGAGACAGGGTTTCTCTGTGTAGCCCTGGCTGTCCTGGAACTCACTCTGTAGACCAGGCAGGCCTCGGACTCAGAAATCCGCCTGCCTCTGCCTCCCAAGTGCTGGGATTAAAGGCGTGCGCCACCACCGCCCGGCAAAGAGTTCTTTTTTTTTTTTTTTTTTTTTGGAGAAAGGTTCTTTGGAGTAACTCCTGTCTGTATTGTCTTGAAATCAGCAGTTCAGTTCACAGGTTAGCAGGCAGCAGCAGCTCGATCCACTTGCAAACACTTCATGGATTTACCAACAGTCCAGTTCAGTAGAGTTGGGTTAGCAACAGCAGTAACATGACCTAGCAGAGACAGCCAGGCCTTAGCCTCAGCTAGATTCAGTAGGAGGGACCAACAGGAACACCAGAAGAAGTTCTCAGAAGCAGGGCAGTGGTGGTGCATGCCTTTAATCCCAGGACTTGGGAGGCAGAGGCAGGCGAATTTCTGAATTCAAGGCCAGCCAGAGTGAGTTCCGGGACAGCCAGGGCTATACAGAGAAACCCTGCCTCAAAAAACAAACAAACAAATTTCTCAGCTGCCGTGCCTCTTTCAGGGAAGTGACGATCAGTGAAGAGGAGAGACCCACAAGCATTGCACAGCTAGTTGTACCAGCAAGTCAAGCTGTGCTTCCGCCACTCTGTGGAGTCCTATTCATGCCCTCCAAACATCATGTGTCCTCCACATGCCTTGCGTCAGCATGTGTCTTGTCTTAGCATGGGTCTTGTTTCACCATGGACATCCAGTCAGCCCGTCCTTGGAAGTGAAACAAACTGCAGCACACCACCAGAAGGTTTCCGGTGCATTTCTCTCTATGGCTTCCCGACAAATGCAGCTCAGCTATGCAATGTGAGGCAGACCAATACATGCATGTTGTTAGCAAAGAATCCTTCATCACATGTCCTTTCACATGCTTGATTTAGCAGAACATCCTCTCTCCTGTGTCTGCTTCAGTGAAACATTTGTTCACGAGTCTGCCTTAGCCTTTAACACCTGTGTCCACTTTAACGAAATGTTCCTTCACGTTTGCCCAGCAAAATACCATCCAAACTACTTCCCAAAGAACCCTTAAGTTTCTACTTTACTTTGTAGCAAATATTCATTCCCATAAATAGTCCTTCCCATTCCCTTTTCTCTGCTTTCTCTCATTCATTTATTAACGGACAGCATCAACTAACAGAAAACTACCTCTGCTTCTAGGAAAATGAAATGAAAAAAAAAAAAAAACATGTTCTTCAAAGTTCCAGTTCTATGAAACAGCTGCATGAGATGTGTTTGAAGAAATTCAAGAGCTACTATGGCATTAATAAATGTTCCTTCCTCTCCTTGAAGGGAGAGATAAGACAGAGTCTCACTATTGTGACCCAAGAAGGCCTGGGACCTATTATGTAGAAGTCTCAAATCTATGTTTCTTCCTGCCTCTCTCTCCCAAGATTATAGATATGTACCACCAAGGCAGGTTACTTTATTTTTCTTTTGTAGTACCTGGATCTTCAACTCCAAAAGCTCACAAATGGTAGGCAAGCATTCTACCACTGTGCCACTGTGTCTTCCATATGATCTACCTTCATTCCTTTTGGGAACCCGTTTGTGAATGTGGATGAGAAGAACAATACTTACACAACAGCCTGATGCTCCTACTCTGAACCTTCACCTAGGTCCTGGCATCAGATGCATAAATATGAACGTAGAAAAACATGGTACAAAGTCAAAGAACAAATCCTTTATATTCACAGCAATATTGCCACATCTGCTCAGGGAAGTGCATTCTATCTAGTTCCCTGGCCTCTATGAACTAGTGATATAACTGAAAGCCCTGAGATATAAAAATGCACATAACAGGGCATCACTTCCAACCAACAATCAAATGGCAACACTCCATGCTAACATCTGGGTGGAGAATAACGCTTGCCTATGGCTGGGTTTAGGACAAATAATTTGGAAACTTTGGTTCGATGCAGTAAATTGAAGAAGAAAGAAGAAGAAACATTGCTATAAGTCATGTGCATGCTACGGGGCCAAATAAAATGAAGCAAAATATTTGTGCTACCCAATTAAGCAATTCACCTTGGAACTAATAAAAGAAAATATCCAGGATCAGAAGTGGGGAGGGGACGGAGACAGATACAACCTACAGCTAAAGTTGGAGATAACAATTTTAAAAGGAGGGCAAGTTTATTGTGGCTCATGGTCTCAGGGGTTGTAATTCATGGTTGGTTAGCCCTACTGGTTTGGGCATGTAATGTCACAATCTATATTACCCAAAGAATTGATTTCCAAAGCGCTATTTATCTCATTGCTAGCCAGGAAGCAAGGAGAAAGAAGGAGTTGTTCAGGGGCATATATCTGATTTAACTAAATTCCCCCAACTAGGCCAGTCTCTTAAAGGGCACATCACCTTCTAAGAGTGCCGGAGGAAGGAGATTAAGCTTATAATATGCTGGCCTTTGGAGGATTCAAAATCTAAACTCTAACACCCCACAAAAGCAAAAGGCTTCTCTTCAGCTCTGACTACACATAAAACCTCATTCCAAGAGGTAGTGCATCTAGGCCCACAAGGTGCTCACTGGAGTGCATACTCAATGCTGGGACCCCAAGAAGGACAAAGTCATGACCAGATCAGACTGAATAATACTCACTGTCTCTCTTAGTCTGGCTCTTTAGCCCAGAGAATAAGGGATATATGGGGAAAATAGAAATGTGAAAGTTCACACACAAACCTATGTATGCACCAGAAACACTACAACACAACATCTGTACTTCAAGCACTGGAGACAAAAAAGACTTGAAAATATGAAAGGCTTACAGGTTTAAACAATGAGAGGAAAAGTAACTATTAGTCAAGAAAGAAACTTCATGGAAAAATACAGTAAAATAAAACAAATCCTTGAAAAGGAGAATCATTGAAATAATTCAGTTGATAAACTGATTTAAAGTCAAGCAGGAATTAAAAGCAAATCAGTAAATTGACATATGGGCTTCAGAAAATTACCAGGAACTTTATACTAAGTCTTGACTCTAAATATATTAAATAAGCCAATCATGGAAGCACAAGCCTTTAATCTCAGCACTCGGGAGGCAGAGGCAGGAGGTTCTCTGAGATTGAGGACAGCCTATTCTACAAAGTGAGCTCCAGGACATCCAGGGCTAAACAGAGAAATCCTGTCTCAACCCCTCCTGTAGTTAAGGACTGTATGTACATGTGTGTGTGTGTGTGTGTGTGTTACATGTATGTATATAAACATATCTAATAGTTACACTTATTATACAAAAGTAAGCCTAAAATACTGACAACTTGTGTAAAGATATTCTTCTTGAGTCAATTTTAATGCTAAAATTGTAATGTCTACTGAGTCACACTATTGGTTTGTTCCAGTTCATCTGGTAGAATAGTACACCTTGATTAAAATTAAGAACAAAGTTTGTGAAGAGCCCAGCCCACATAAATCTGCCTCTACTGTGGCTTTCCAACTGACAGAAAGTTTATACTGTTGCCTGAAAAACAGACTATTTTTCTGCTTTCTCATCACTGTGAGCTCTTTTCACCTTGAACCCTTATGCAAGGCATGTCTGTCTTTAAATTGCAGCGTCAACAAGTTCACATGGAGGCTTTCTACTCTCTGGTGTCTCAATATGCTGATATCCAAGGGTCAAGCAGCATCAGATGCAGCTCCCCTTCATGGCCCAAGTATACCCCACGTCAGAGATCAAGTTCACGGAATCCACCATTTCTTCTGCTGTTCTAATTCCTACACAAGGGCTTTAGAAAGTAGCTTTTTATTTCTGTATGGCACTGTTCACACAATCTAAATGAAGACTACATGGCTGTAGAGTAAGTCAGTTTTTTAAGAAACAGAAAGAATTGATATGAGTCATGGTCCTTAATATTTGTGCATATTTACCCATTCATGTTTCTCCCTTCCCATAAGGCTCCCTAGTTTTAAAAGGCACAAACCTCCACAGAGCATCTGAGAACCGTGCCTTCTTCCAGGGATGGTGTCATGACAAAGAAGGCTTCGTTTTTACTGCCTTACACTTGGCAGTCATTTATCCTCCCATGGCTAGGACTTCTCTGCTCTGGTTATCTCTATTCAGCTTCCACTCTTGTTCAGGATAAGATTCTTAGGGCAGGAAACCCAGCCTGGCTGGAGGCTGGCAGGTCTCGCCGGAGGGCGAGGAAATGAGCAGGCTCCTAACCAGAGCTGAAAGCCACAGGCACAGGAGGGGAGATGCTAGTGTCTGATGAGGGCATTTCTGGCATAGCCACATGGCTCCATGTGCTGCAGGGACAGGGTCAGGAGTAGATGTCCTGTATCAAGGCATAAATGGTGTAATTGGCAGGCCTCCAGGTGTTGACTAACAATTTCTGACAAGATTCAGTTTTCAAAATCACATCTGAGAAAGGTAACAATGACTACCGAATTTGGGGGAGAACAAAAGAAACTTATCACATCATATAAAGAAAAGATCAAAATCAAAAATCTAATTTAAAAACATGTATTGGAAGTAGTTTCCCCCCCACCCCCACCCCCAGGGTTTGATATTGCTTGGCTATTGGACAATGAGATTAATCCTAAATGTTGACATCGACCACTTTGGATTTCTATCATGGGCTTTTCTTAAGTTTCCTTAATCTAAACTTCTCTTCCAGAACCCATCTACCTCACCAGATGTTAAAGGCAAAGGACTCTACATAAGTAAAACTGCCCCAGTGCCAGCTGCAATAACAGGCACAGGGAGGTACTCGGAATATGTCTGCCTTTCCTCTGATAAAGATATCTTTATGTTTTGACACTTATTTCTGTGTGTGCATGTCTGTCTGTCTGTCTGTCTGTCTGTCTGTCTCTCTCTCTCTCTCTCTCTCTCTCTCTCTCTCTGTGTGTGTGTATGTGTGTGTGTGTGTGTGTGTTTACATGTACAGACATGTTTGTAACATAGTGGCGAGCACATGGTAGTTAGGACTACTTGTCCTACTGCCTCTGACTCACTCCTCCATAAGGATCCTGGAATTGAACTTTATGGAAAGTTCTTGAACCTGCTAGGCAATCTTGCTGGCTTTGTTTTTTAAACACAATAATCGTATAGATTATGATGGTCTGAGCATACAGTGTATAAAGTGATTAAATCAAGCTAATTAACATATCCCACCACCTCATCTGCTTATGTTTATTTGGTAGACTATTTTAGATGTGATTCTGAAATATCTGACACATTGTCATCATGGTGTGTGGTAAATCTCTATTTACTCATTTATTTATTATCTAGCATTTGTGTGTACATGCAAGCATTAGCATGCCATGGCGCCCACATAAAGCTCAGAGGACAACTCTCAGGAATCAGTTCTCTCATGCTGCTGTGTGGGCTCCAGGGATAAAACTGGGGTCATAAGCACATTGTTCAGTGCTAGGAAGTAGGTACCAGCTAAATCCCTCAGAGGTCAAGCAGGCTCCTGACCACTCAGCACCAGACCTGAAACTGCCTGTTTCACAGCTACCAAGTGGATGTCCTGATGGGGAGAGTCAAAGTGGAAGGTAATAGATAGTCTCTCTGGTAATCTCCCTTCTAACAGAAAATAATTCAATCCAGACTACCTATAGGAGTTTAGAGTCCATAAAAATAGTTGTAACTAAATCTCATTTCATACTGAGAATCTAAAAGTAGCTAAACTCTACATGCAGTGACCTTGGCATTTGCCCTCACCTCTCCCTACCTGGATGGAAACAGTAACTCTAGAGGCCTGCTCACTTGCTCGCTCGCTCGGGATAACTGATGGGCCCCTCCTGCTTGCTTTTCACCTACTGTGCATTTTTTCACTTATCATTGCTTCGAATCATATCAGTCAGCATACAAAAAATCATTTTGTTTCCCTCTCTCAGCACAAAACATACAAACCCCACTCAGTGAGGCACTGAGTCTTGTATCACACACAGGAGAAATCCTATCTGAATCAAAACTGGGAGCTTAAAACAGAAAACAGAGCAGAGTATATAAATTTTGCATAAACAATGACTCCTAACATTAACAATTATGACTCAGATTTCAACTTAGTAATTTAATAAAAGACTACAACTCTACGAATCAGCAGGAAGGAATCTATCTAGTCAATTATTTCAATTTATTCCTATTGTCATATTTTAATTACTAGTTAACAAAACATATTATATCTTCTCAGCCACGTTACAGAAAATAATCAGCGTGGGACTCTTCAGTGGGCATTCACAGGATCCTTTATCTAAAACTTTCAGATGCAATCCAACAAACATGAATGCCAAATTCACTTGAGACAGACACTAAGATGCTCGGTGGCAAGGTGGAGCAGGAAGGAGAATAAACACTAAAAGACTGATGACAAAAACATGTGACAGCCTCATGTGGCAGTTGACATTGCAATCTCCACACGCAGGAGGCTGCAGCCAGCTGGGGCTCCACAGTGAGTAACAACAGCCTAGCAGGCCCCTGGAGATTGAGTCCTGCTAAAAAATAAACAGAAAAGGTGGTGGCATAAGAAGATAAGAAAACATATGTGCCATTCTGATTGGTGTGAGGTGAAATCTCAGGGTTGTTTTGATTTGCATTTCTCTAATGACTAGTGATGTTGAACATTTTTTAAGGTGC
>BDUI01000024.1:896763-913237 GCA_002335545.1 Apodemus speciosus
TCCACTACACCATTAACTCCCATCCTCTTCCCTGAATAAACTCTATTCTATACCATGTCTGTGTGTGTGTGGTCCCTCAGGGGGAAGAGGTGCCTGGGCATGGGCCCGCCTAGGCATCCCCCTTCCCCCACGCCACCATGCCACACTCTCTAATCCCCTTCTTCTCTCCCCATTTATAACCCATCAACCACTGCCCGGCTCAAAATCAGTTTTCGTGTCAGTTTAAGGAGTAAGAAACATCATTACCTCCCCCCCCCCAAAAAAAAGGAGAAGATAAACTCTCTTCTGCTAGCAATAATTAAAACAAACAAACAAACAACAACAACAAAAACCCAGCAGAATCTACAGCCATTCCCATTTGCTGAACAGAAACTACAAACAAGTCTCTCTGAGACTGTATATATTTTATAAATCTCAATGGTTGACACTAAAGCCACATCACAATTATATGATCGACATGTGGATCTTTATATTCTACTTTTTGAGACTGGATTAGACTTCGTTCTGGGGTGAACAGTACTCTTCGCACTCCTGAAGTTCTGGGTAGAGGGAAGTCTAGCAGCAGGAAAACAAACAAGGAAACAAACAAAAGAGTAAAACAGAAAAGAAAAAAACACAGGCTGGGAGGAGATTTTCAAGGCACATTAAAACAACCAAGAATGTAGTATTCTAGATGTAACTGAACTCTTAAGTCAAAAGACAAGTGGTTAAAGTCGAAACAAAGTAACACAAAGGAAACATAAATAACCTATAATTTGCAAAAGCAAAAAGCGAGCTCAATTTCACCATAAACCAGGATCTACATATATAAGCCAAGGTTCTTTTTCACATCCAGCATATTGACCAAACAAAAGACGATATGCATCAGTTTTGTGAACAAATATCTGTTGACACCATCACTTGAAATACTTTGGTAATCCCAACAAAGCTAAAGATGCACAGGTTTGTAAAACAGCTATTCCTGTCCTAGGTAAAATCCCCTGACTATAAAAGTGACACCAAACAAGAAAAAGCCCAAATGCTGTTTGACATTAACATACACGTGTGTGTGGATGTGTGCATATGGACATATTTATGTACATGCAGTCATGCAGAGCCTAGTAGTCTCTAGAAAGTATATTCCTCGATCAACCACCTCAGTCTTTGAGTTGAGGTCTCTCACTGAACCTGAAACTCCCCCATTTGGGTAGCTTGGCTTGTCACTCTTCAAGCCCCACAGATCCTCCTGTTTCTGCCTCTCTCCTTCTAAGGTCACACAGGCACGGTATCACTCAGTTATTTACTTGGACTTGAGGAGATGGAACCCAGGCCCTCACATGTGTGCTTCAAGCACATTACCAACTAAGCCATCTCCCCAGTCTCTGAATTTTGACTTCAAATAAAAGAGAAATGTTCCTATAAAAAGAACATAGTGAGTATGTCTTCATTCATATCAAGGTGAGACCAGATTTAAGTAACAATGGTTAAATGTATGCACTAATAGAGATACTGCTAATATATGACCTCATAAAATCCATGAAGCTGCATAACTCTGAAATCAGAGCACAGTTAGATGTGCACTATCATGACTTCCACAGGATCTGTTACTCCTCTGCTTCTTACACAGATYAGATATGCAAACATTTATTTTATTGTTGTTTTTGAAATGCCAACAGTATATTTTATATATTCTTTCATATGCGTACTATACCACAAAATAAAAGTGTTATAGGCATCAGAGACGAGCGACCAAAGTCTAGTAATCTAATTATGTGAGCTGAGAAAGTGATGTTACAAACACCTGGCAAGTCACAGATATCTTCATTCAAAATTACAGATGCAGTCCAAAACTACTAATAATCTTGCTTTAGATTCTTTAACCTAGGGGCCATAACATAATCCTTGGGGAGATTGGAAGACTCTGCATCCCACTTTTATTCAGCACTAGGATCCTGGATTTACAAATGAAGCTATAAGTGGCCAGGTCATCAAAGATTCTAATATTTCCTGACTATTTCAGAGATATCTCTTTCAGTCAGTGAGATCTAAATCCACAAATCTGCCAGGAGTCAGCCGTGGAGCTATAAAACCCAGGGTCAAGTAGCAGGTGCACAGTTCTTCAAGTACAATTCTATCCTAAAGAGATGAAAGTGTAATTGGAATGCAATGCTGCACACAGCATTAGTGGCCTTTTTAGGCAGTTAAAATGCATGGCAGGCAGCATTTAGTATATTCAAGATATAAAACCAAGGTCTGAAACTATGTATTCATCTGCAGACATGCCAGTTACTTTTCTTTCTTTCATTTTGGTATGTTGGGCATATAAAGACTGTACCACCCTAGCTATTTTTAAATGTTTTAAAATTTACATAATGAGAAGGTAATATACACATAACACACACACACACACACACACACACACACACACACACAGCTCATTTGTATTTTTTCCCTCTAAGTTTATGTTTAAAATTACATTCTTTTGTAGAGTTTTGCCTCTCCCTCTCGGCTGTGTTCTTTCCCTTTATAAATCCTTCCTTGGCCCTCTATGAAGATGATTTATTTTCTCAAATGTACAATATTATTTCTTTAAGTGACCACACCCCAGTAGCTGGAGGATAGAGGCACAAACGCCTTGCCATGGGACAAAGGCTCTGACCCATGGTCACCTCTGCAAAGAACCCATGCTTCTACTGAGCCAACCTGTGGCCCTGGGAGCCATGCCCCATGCTGCTGTGCCTCTCATTTTCTCAGGCCTGTGAAGCTCTTTTCTCAGCCCTTCCTGGCCTGGCTGTTGCTGCCACAACAGCCTCCTGACAGCCCCCCTGCTCTAGGCTACCTCAGCAGCCACACCCAACCCTAATGCAGCACCAGCTGCACCTAAGCCAAGTGCTCTATGTGGGTCTCTGGCTGCCTAGCACCAAACTTTGATCTACATTCTGACAAGTTCAGGATCACATTGCTGTTTTAGCCTCCCCAGGCCTCCCTCCTCCCAGACCCCAGTTTGTTCCCCTTGTAACAGCCTTCTGCCCCCTACACTCACTCTTCCCTCTCTTGCTTGCCTGCTCTCTCTCCATCTCTCTGCTATCCCTCCCTATGTTCTACCCACCCCCACACACACACACACACAAACACACCCCAGATAGCTCTGGCCATGTTCAGTCTGATTCTTTCCACTCTGCTCTGGATATTTTACCAACAATCAGGATCTTAACCATACCAGGAAGTGATTGTGTCCGACTTTCTTTACTGCACCCCTTCATATACAATTCCTGTGTTAACCATGTCGACAAGAGTTCCAAAGCAGTCATACGAGAGAAACTTTGCTTTACAGTTTGCATAAAACCAATTTGGGAGCCCAATGGCTTAGACCATGATCTGTGAGTCCTTGGGGAACCCAAGGGCCCAAGGCAGGACCTCCAGTATCACTGTATCCGATGATGGTCAAGCTCTGCTGCCGAATACTGATGTCACTGCGCACAACTGCATTTAAGGTGTCACTATCTGAAGAACCACATCTTTCACTTATTTAATCATGACTTAATTTTTAGATATAGAGCACCAAACGTCTATTAATATAGATGCAGGGATTATAATATAAACCCCAGCAAGGCATGGTAGTATAGGCCTGAAGTCGTGTCTTCTTAGAAAGCTGACATGGGAGAATCAACTAAACTCTTGGGCTTTGGAGACTCATCTAAACCATAACCAAGTCTGTCTCAAAAAGGATAGATTTTGGAGTGTGGTGTTTGCTTAGCATTTGAGAGGCCTTGGATTCAATCCCCAGTAGTACAGGGGAAACATTAAATTAAATAAAGTCCTAACCAACTTTAAAATCACACACACACACACACACACACACACACACACACACACACGTGTATGCACACACGCATACACACAATAGTTCAAAGTGGAGTAAGAGATCAATTGTTTCAAATACTGTTGAGAAATCAAGTAATGTATGAAGGACAGAAGAAAATTGGCACCGTGGATTAACTGAAGCAAAAGACCATGGTGACCCTCACAAGCATGTCACAGTGGAAGTTAGAGATGAAGATGACGTAGAATCAAAGGACAACATAAGAAGATAGGGGGGAGAGAAGAAGTGGAGAGCTGTGATAAAGGGAGCAGTCAGTGCTACCACAACCCCCACCCCTGCCTGAATCCTGTTCCTTAAAAGAGCTGCAAGAGCCAGTTTGTATGCAGATGGGAAAGATCTAGTACGAAGGAAAACTGACACAGGTCACAGTTCAGTAACCATTTGGCCAATCTGTATAGAGCATAAACTGAGAATGGTTTGTTTCTACCTTTCCAACTGGTTGGAAAAATGAAAACAATTCCACAATGTGAAAATCATAGTTCCCTCATATGTCCATGTTCACAAATAAAGCTTTGCTCGGAACAATACTTGTGCTGCAGATCTATCATTGTCCCTGGCTGCTTCTGTATAACAAGAGCAGAGCTCAGCTACAACAACACACACAATACAGGTCACTAGGAACTGGAGACACCCCATAACTTGACAGAGTTTTGAAGGACTTGCATAATCCTCCGGCAACTCTTTTTTCTTTTCAATGACTTTTTATATTTATATTTATATTCTGTGTGTATAAGTGGGCCATATGTGTACAGGTGCCCAGGAAGGGTGCTGGACGCCCTAAAGCTGAAGTTACAGGAGGTTATAATTGACAAGACATGAGAAATTAGAACTAAATTCTGGTCTTCTAGAAGAACATCAAGTGCTCTTTCTTAACAGTCATCCCTCCAGTCTCCGATTGTTTATTATTTATTGACTTTATTGTTGTTCTCGTCGTTGCTGTTATTTATTCTATATATCAAAAGAAGAAAAGATAGACATCAGGTTCACACTTTGAAGACAGGTGCAGTGAAGTGCAGATTAGACAGCCAAGTACTCTTTATTCTGCACTGACACTATAGCTAAGAGAATACTAGGAAAGACTTCAGAGTCATGAATACCCCACAGGAGCCAGTGGACTGACACAGCAAGAGTGAAATGCATAAAATCCCAATCCAGAAGAACATGTCAACATTGACACAATTAACACTGATAACTTTGGATTCTCACCAAGCAAACTGTTCCTGAAACAAAAATTTTTACAGCAGTTAATGAACATCATAAATTTTAAGTATCTTGTTAGTATCACAACTACTATCATTTTCAATTTTTTTATCTAGAATAGGTGCAAATCTATTATGCTTTTTCTCTAGTACTTAAAGGTAACTGCATAAAATTCTTGATTTATATCTTTTGACCTGGAAAACCTAAAGTACGTCCAGTCTTGTCCTTCACAGAAGGTAGGTGTTAGCCTACCCTGGACATATGCAGAAGAGTGGGTAAGTGTTAGAGAATTCCTTTGAATAAGTAACTGTGATGGTTGAATGAAGATAGCCACCATAGGCTCAGAGAAAATGGCATATTAGCAGGTATGTAGCCTTGTTGGGAAGGGCGTGGTCTTCTTTGATAAAGTGTGTCATTGTGGTTGGGCTTTAAGATGTCAAATGTTCAAGCCAGGCCCAGTGTCACTTTCTCTTTCTGCTGTCTGAGTGTCTGGAAGTAGAACTCCTAGCTCCTTGTCCAGGTCTATGGTTGCCTGTGTGCCACCATGCTTCCTACCATGATGACAATGGACTGAACCTCTGAACTGTAAGCCAGCCCCAATTAAATATTGTCCTTCATAAGAGTAGTTGTGGTCATGATGTATCTTCACAGCAATAAAAACCCTAACCAAGACAGTGAACTGTTGGCATAGTGCTCTTGTGCCTTGTGTAAAGGCTGTATTATTCAAATGTTGATTTCTGTACCAGTGGAGTGGTGAAAATTGCCTGTGTTCTGTTATTGTTACTCTAATTGCTCAGCACCTGCATCATATTTTGTAAACATTCTTCTCCATCACCTCTGATTGGTTTAATAAAAAGGTGATGGCCTACTGTAGGACAGGAGAGAAAGGGCAGGCCATGTGGCCAGAGATAGGAACTATGACAAAAACTAAGAGGTTCCGGGTTTGCCAGCCTGACACGGAGGAAGGAACAGGTGCTAGGCTCTGAAGGAGCAATAGCAGGACACGTGGCAGAACTTAAAGGGGTTAATTAAGTAATATAAGCTAGTTGGGAACAAGCCTAGCTACAAGACCTAACCATGCATAAATATAAGTCTCTGTATCACTATTGGAAGCTGGCAGGTCAAGAGAGTCTGGTGATAGTAAACTCTTACACAAATAATTGGTAGAACACACATCTACTTTGAGGTTTTGGAGGAATTGCTTAAGAGTACTTGCTGTTCTTTCAGAGGAAACAGAGTTCAGATCTCTGCAACTATATGGCAACTCACAACAAACTATAACTACAGTTCCAGAGAATCCAAAGCCCTCTTTTGGCCTCTTTGAGTACTATCACTCATGTGGTACTTACTGTACACAAGCAAGACACTAACACACAAAAATAAATATTTCCTTAAAACAATTTTAAGAGTCTACTCTACAAAGATCAGCACAACTACTAGCATGGAGCTACGTTATATAATAATCAAGATACATTAGCATGGAGAGTAAGGGGTCAAAGACAGACCCACAGAAAGGGAATCTCAACAATAAAAGAGGACATTTCGAATCAGTATGTGACACCATCAAAAGAGAAAGTCTGTTTGGCCAGCAGTTCTTGCCCTCCCTCCATTATAAACCTGCAACTTTCTCAACACAGAGAAAAAGGCCATCCTGGCACTAACTAAAACAAGAGAGATTACAGAAGAAGGCAAAGTGTTGGCATGAACAGTGATCTTTGGTTTTGCACATCAAAATAGTTAAAAGTTCAAGACCCCTGTCAACCCAAAAGAAAAAGGAGAGTAACAGATTAATGGGAATGTGACAGGAATTGTACTTCTTCAATGAAGATGTTTAGAGAACAATAAGGAAAATCAGGATAAGTAATGAAGCTCATTGCATCGTATTCTAATTTTAAAAATGTAAAAACATGATGAATGATTACAAACTGGCATTTATACCCCATCAGAGTTCCCAGTGTCTGGATAGAACAGCCAGCCTGAGAAGGGGAGTTTAAACCTATTTACCTCTGCTGTCATGCACTACTGTTACATACTGTGTCATGCATCATATGATGTCGACAGAATCTAATGGAGCAGTACTCCTGCATCTGACTTTACATGGATACTTCTGAGTGTTTAAAATGAACATAGAAAATACCAACGAACTTGTCTAAGCCTGTTTAGGCTGCTATAACAAAATCTCCTAGAGTTGTTAATGTATAAACGGTGGGCATATCTCTTATGGTTTTAGAGTTGAGGTATACAAAGAGCAAGGTGCCAGGAGACTGTATCCAGAGAGGTCCTGCTCTTCACAGATGCATCTTCTCCATGGCCTCAAACACAGGGTACAAGTCTCATCCATGAGGTCTTATAACCATTCGAAGCCAGTCCATGAACTAATTGACTGAGTGTTTCAGGTGGTGTGGGAAATAGAAAATGTAGCTTAACTATGCTTTTTCTTTCCATGGTTTCAGGTACCTGGTGGCCACTTTAGATTGAACAATTGAATGAAAATAAAAATAGATAATTCATGGTTTAAGTTGCATAGTTGTCCCAGGTGAGTCCTGGTGGCACATGAGAAATCATTTTGACCAGCACTTCTTTCCTATGTATGTACTTGCTTAGACATGTTTTATCCCATCTTTGTTAGAAGACCAACAGTTGTTATACCTGTGCTTGTATTCCAATAACGTGCAAATACTAGTCTACTATACAATGCTAGTGTCACTCATTGCAACAGTTAGTTGTATCTGTCTACTTGACACCTTTTAGAACACCTAAGCGTGTCTATAAAGGACTGTGGAGATCGAATTGGCCTGTGGGTCTGTCCGAGAGGGGCTGTCTTGATTATGTTACTGGATGTGGGAAGACTCAGCCTGGATTTGGATCCTGAACTGCATGAGGGGTGAGCGAATGAGCTGAGCAGTAAGGATGGATGTATGCATGCATCCTTACTGCTCTAGCCTGTGGGTGGGACCAACTTGACGTCTCTAAATGGACTGTAACCTACCCTAAAACAGCGCTCCTTTGCCCTACATTGTTTTACATTGGTGTATTTTATCACAACAGAAATAAGTGAAGGCGCCTCACCTCACTTGTGATCATGAACAGTATGTGCTAGCATCTCACACTACCATCATAAAATGACAAGCATGGAGCAAACGCAATAAGGTATGCTGAGAAACTGCACTTATTAAAGTATTATGCCATTATCACTATTTCATCTAATTATTGACAAAGCTACCAATCTTATTATGGTCAATCTTACTGGCCATAATTTGTTAGACTATTATATGTATGGATGCACTTATAGGAAAATCTAAACAGAACACAGAGTTCAGTTCCATCCTCAGTTGTGACTACCCACTAGGGTGTTTAGAATGTATTTCCCACAGAAAAGGAGGGACTATTACCTAAGAAATGCTTTTCTTTTCACTGAAAGCAAGATACTCTGTAAAAGTCATTTTACAATGATAGTTTTTCCTTGCCTTGCCAAAATTAACTGAAGATGGCTGACTCCTCTTCATAGCCCTCAAGCTGGTCAAAGGTAGCATGTGACACTTTTAAAAAAACTGTTTAGATATATGATAAACTCATCAACATTTGCCTTTTCATATCTAATTTATCAAAGGTATGATTGTTTATATATTATACAGATATTAAAAGCTGTTCTGAATTAAATTTGTGAAAATGTCTATATAATCAGGAGTCTATGAGTCTATGTAATCCTCATCAAACTTCTAATAACATTCTTCACAAAAATAGAAGGAGGAACAAAGGTCTTAAATGAATAGCTGAAGCAATCCAAAGCACAAAGAACAACACTAAGACCTAATTTCAAATTTACTACAAAACAGTAATTGTAGGCAAACCAAAACAAAGATAGATCGATGAATCAGAATAAAAACTCAGAATCAAATATGCACCAAACATCCATCAAAGTTTCCACAAAGGTCTAAACATATATTGGAGAAAAGATACCTTCTTCGACAAGTGGTACTGGGAAAATTGACTTTCCACACATTGAAAAGTCTCTCCCACACCACTCAAAACGGATCAAGGAGCTTCAAGTAAGATCTGAAACTCTGAAACCATAGGGGAAAATGGGGAAAACATTTCAAGTATAGGCACATAATGGTTTATATTGTCAGGTTGAATCACTTAGTAACAAGGCTCTGGGTATGCTTATAAGAGATTATCTAGATTATATGAACAGACATGGGAAGATTCACTGTAACTCTGAGTGGCCTTACTCAGTAGTATGGAGTTCTGCACTGACTAAAGAACAAACAGCTGAATGTTAACATTGGTCTCCCCTTGCTTCCTGACAAAGGTTGCAATGTAACCAGTTTCCTTAGCTTCTTGCTGCCCTTACTTCCCTGCCAGCTGTTAGGCAAAATAAATCCTTCCTCCCTTAAACTGCTTTTGTCAGGCTATTTTGTCAAATCAACAAAGCAGTAACTAATACATAAAAAGAACTTTCTCAAAAGGGTTCAAACATCTGAAGAAATAACAATGAGAACTGACAAAAGGTTGTTCATGAAATTATTAAGTTTTAGCCAAAGTCACAAAACAAGATGAGCATACAGAATGAGAGAAAATGACACCCCAAATCAAATAATGCCATTAATAAGTACATAAATGAAACCATTAGACACTTTTCAAAAAATAAGGCATAAGGGGTGTGGGAGGGAAAAAAAGGTTCAAATGAACAACAAGTAAATAAGAAATGCTCAAGCATCCTTAGTTATCACAGAAATGTACATCAAAACTACACTGTGTTTCCATCAACCCAAAGCAAATTCTTGGTAGAGTGTGAAGGAAGAAACTCTGGATACTGCTGGTGAGAGTGTAAATACGGCAGTCACTATAGCCATCAGTAGGAAAGATCCCCCCAAGCTAGAAACAACTATTATGATTCAGGTATCCTCTCAAAAGTATATCCAAAGAACTTTAAGGCTGCATTCCTGAGGTACCTGCATATCTGTTTAGTGTAGTATAACCATATAGCTAAATTACAGAACCAGGTTAAATTACAAAATCAACAGATTTCACAAGAAAGAAAATGTTTTTATTAGGCATATACATTCATTCATATATATGACACAAAAGTGTAAGCAGACACCCTTTAAGGAACAGCAAAGGAGGGTTATTGGGAAACAAATACAGCCAAAGTACATGATACAGTTGGATAAAATATATTTATGAAATGCATCGCTTTTTACAATGAATATGTCCAAGCAAGGGTAGAAGGACTGGAGAGATGGCTCAGTAGTTAAGCGTGCATGTTAAAGGCTGAAGAGATGGCTCAGCACTTAAGGGGACCAGTTGTTCTGTAGAGGAGCCAGGTTCAGTTCTCAGCACCCACATGGTAGCTCGCAATAGTCTGTAGCTCTAGTTCCAAGGGATCTTACACTATTATCTGGTCTCTGGGCACTGATCACACATGTGATACACATACAGAAATGCAGGCAAAATATATGCATAAAATAAATACTAAAAAATGCTTTCTAGAGTGCACGCTATTCTTGCAAATGGAACAAGTTCAGTTCCAAGCACCCATGTGGAGTGGCTCACAACTACCGTTAACTCCAGCTCCAAGGGATCTAATGTCTTCTAATCTCTGTGGGCACCCACACTTATCTCACACACACACACACACACACACACACACACACACACACACACGCACACACACACACACTACAAAGAAATCTTTTATTTTTTCTTAAAAATAGTTGAGCTTGGTGGTGGTGGTGGTGGTGGTGGTATTCACCTTTAATCCTGGCACTCAGGAGGCAGAGGCAGGTGGATTTCTATGAGTTCAAGGCCAGCCTGATCTACATTGAGTTCCAGGACTTCAGGCCTACACAGAGAAACCCTGTCTCAAAAAAACAAAAACAAAAACAAAAACAAAAAACAAAAAAACAAAACAAAACAAAAAAAAAGTTTATGTTTCTTATGGCTCCTGTGTAGTCTGAGCAGCATGTGGGCAGACGACTTGCCTGGGCCTTTATGAAAAGGGCATCATGTGGGAAAACAAAGTAGGATAAAATAAGGCAAAAAGAGTCCAAGTTCCTGTAGAGTTGAAATGTTCTGCTAACATAAAATACAGTGAAACTATTCAGTTTTCCAAACTTATTTTATAAATACTTAAAATATTGAAGTATTCCTGGACACTACCCAGTACCTTTCACTGATCACACTATCTACTTTGAAAATGTCTTATATTTAGTAAACAATACTCAGTAAATTGCCTTCTTCTAGCGATAAGCTGAACAACTAACAGTGAACCATATGCACACGTTTATACTCTTCTAAAGTACCTGCAAAACATACTGGATTACAGATCTATGCTAAAGGTAAACCTGAGGTATTTTTCACACATGGAAAAACATCACACTGGAATTAACGTCAATTGAAATGTTACTGGTCTTATAATAAACATAGAATGTATCAGAGGAAATCCTCAGGCACTGAGGGAAATAAATCAGTGTGTGGGAGGGAGGGGCAACTCAGTTACTCAACACAGACCCAACAGAGCAGACCTTTGTTTAAGCAGTCACTTTATCATTATACGCTTACTGAAAACAAAGAACAGGACAGCCACATCAAAACAGCACAGTCTGCGGATGGCGGAGCTGTGACCCCAGAGCCTGTGTCACTGAATGCAGAAGAAGTGTAACTTAGAACAGAAAAGAACACTGTTACAAAAATAAGAACCAGAAAGAGGAATAAAGGTAATTAAACATGATTAAGTGGAGAAGCAAAGGGCAGTTACTAATCAACTCAAGGAACAAGGGCATACACGAAACAACTACCAGCACCCGCTGTGGCTACAGCACCTTTGCTATCTACATGAGGAGAGGATGGAGCTCTTGTTTGTTTCACAGGGTGGTGAAGGCTAAGTACTAAGCATCAAATGAAGCAGAAAATTCCTTTCAAGGAAAACAAAAAGGCACTTAAAGGAGGAGGGGACACAAAACTGGCTCTAATAATTGGTAAAGTAACTACAGACAGTAAAATATATAGACAGATGTGTGCATCTATATTTTAGGGCAATGGCTTTTTACACAGTGCCCCCAAACTACACAAAGCAAGCCAGCCAACAGAAAGCCATCCTAGACAGGGGAAATCTGGCAGGAGAATCAAGCCTAGGAGACATTTGTCTGTGTTGCCTGGGTGATAAGACTGCAGCTGGTGCACAGGGTTGCACAACATCCAGGCCTTACAACAGAGTGGCTGAAGGCACTGGCCAGGTCTACTGCTGCAGCAGAGCACCCCCCCCCCCACACACACACACCTTTGAAAGGCAAAAGGCAAGAAGACATAATGCAGACAAGCCATCTGCAGCACCTGCATGACAGTGCAAATCCACTGTCCCCTTTGCTGTCACAGCAACCGCCTCCTAGTCACCTCCCGGCTGGAAACACAGTTTACGCTCCACACAGAAGGGAGAATCTTTTTAAAACATTAATGACATCTCTAAAGCTGTACCAAAGGGTCCAGTGAGTTCTCATCACACTTGGAATAAAGTATCGATTCTGCAGAGGAGCGCGGAGGAGCAACAGAATCTGACCCATGGCTGGTCTGTGTACCCTCCTCCACAGCTGCACACATGCTACTCTTTCTGTTTCTGAAGGCCAGGCCTTGTCCTGTTGGAACCCTCTTGAGCTGGGGCTCCAGCCTAGGCTCTACTCTGTGGGAGGTCTTACTCCTGCTCACCACCTCTCAACAGCTCTCAGCTGTAGCTGCTACATGGACCGATCCAGTCCCCTCTCCAACCATGGCCGACTACACATTCTCTCTATTTGGACAAGTGTGTTTTGATTTTGTGTGTGTGTGTGTGTGTGTGTGTGTGTGTGTGTGTGTGTGTGTGTGTGTTTGCTTACTCTAACTCACAAGTGTCCAGCCCTTAACCCCCTTTAACCACCTTCTACAGCAACAGCCACTTTTCAGATACCAGCCAAGTTCCAACTTTCACTACTTCTAAAAACACAGCTCTCTCTTCCTATAACTGCCCTCCCCAACAATCCGTAACATACAATTTAGTGTCATTTTAATAGAATACGAACACCCAAGCTGAGTTCCTCCTTTCCATGTTCCTCTTATGTCCACTGTGAACTGAAGGACGGTCTCTATAAGCTTGACTCTAGTGAAGGAAAAGCAAGCTTTGGAAAATGGGATTCCTCTCTGGAGAAAGCTCTGAAACTCTTGGCTGCTTGTTCAAACTGTAATTTGTTTGTCCAAAAAAGGTGAAAAAACTAATCTGAACTCTGGTCTTATGATCAGCAGCAGTCAGGTCCTTCCATGACTATGCAGGGTTAAGGATGTGGCCACTGATCAACAAGTTGCCTGTGAGAAGACTGCCCACTTGACCTTGGCCTCATTAGCTAGTGCTCTGAGCAAACTTACAGGGTCCATCAACATTGTAACAAACCAAGAGATTACTGAAATGGAACAATCCACAAGATCCGGTGACTTTTTTTTTTAATCCTAAATTTAATGAATTAATTAACTATATAAATCAGTGCCATAGAAGTCCCCTATTGGTGATTCTGGGTTTCTAAATCTGCATTCTGCTCATTTTGACACTGATGACAATGTATCTAAGACAGTGTCTTACCCGATGACAGATGAAAACATTGCATCGTTGCCTAAGTTTGATAAGTCTTAGACTGACTTTTGCCTCCCACACATGGCTTATGGGAAAGTTGCTGCTGCTAAATACATAGCAATCAACCACTCTTGCAACTAAACATACAGCACTAAATTTGTAAGTCTTTAAACAAGTAGATATACAGACAGAAGCTATGAATCAGAAAAGACTTGCTATCCTTTCTGCATTCCCTCCTCAGCCTGCCCTCTAAGCACTTTCCGCTCACTAAGACTGACTAAGACAAACTCACAGGTAAGGTTAGAACTCAGGACAACACAAAAGTAAATTTTAGAATTATTTATTTTGATCAATTGAAAGTAACTTGAAACAAAGACTTAACTGGAAAAGAGTAAACCTGGGTTTTTCAAAATCAGCAAATATCCTCGTGACACAAATATGTAACTCTGAAGTTAACAAGCTGACAGTACACATATATACACACACACACAGTATATATGTGTGCATACAAGCACACACATACATACATACACACAGAGTAAGTGCATATGTACGCATGCAAGCACCCACACCCACACATATAATTTTAAGTTAAATATACCAAAATACTATTCCTTTCTTAAGTTTTGGGAACCTATCATTAGGTGTTTCTTCCACAAACAATCTTGAGAAGAAAACAATGGCAGCACATAGGGAGAGAAGTCACTTAAAGACATCAGTAGTTAAGCAGGACTAAATGGGGACATGTCCAGGGTATGTCTGGCAGTGGGATGAAACTGGCCTACCTGCCAAGGTCACATATTCAAGCAGAAAGTGTAGAACAACACAGTCACATCAAAGTCACTTCTAAATGTACCAGACAGCTGTTCTTAGATAGATATGAACTAATTAAATTATAACTATTAGGGAAAATATCTTATAATCAATTGTATCATTTCCCTGCTACTTTTGATTGTTCAGCAACTAGGAGAAAAGGCTGTGGTAACTATACTTGTCACACACAAGCCAGAGCTAATCGGCCTCATTAAGAATGGCCAGTGATCACATGAGGGAGCACAGCGAGAGTGAATACCACAAAGAGAAATGATTTGCCAGGTAGCCTGTAATTAGTGTCCAGTTCTACAGTAGAGAATAGTATTGAGGCAGTAGATTAGGAAGACTTTAAAAGGGATTAGTCATTCATGTGAAGGACTAATCCCTGAATTAAGTTACCTGAGCCAGGGGGAAAAGGCTACATCATGCAAGTAATATAGTCCTCTACTGTAGATCCCCTCCATTACAGATCCCTCTATTGAAAGAGACCTCTTATTAGAGATCTCTGTATTGTATCTTCTCTCTATTACAGGTCCCCTCTATTATTATAGATCCCCCTCCATTACAGATTCCCCTCCCCCCATTATAGACCCTTCTATTATAGATTCTCCTCCATTACAGATCCTCTGTTTTAGAGCCCTCTATTAGAGATCCCCCTCCATTAGAGATCCCTCTATTGTAGATCCCCTCCATTAAAGATCCCCCTCCATTACAGGTCCCCTCTCTTATAGACCCCTCTATTATAGGTCCCACTCTTCAATAGGTCCCCTCTATTACAGATCCCCTCTTCTTCAAGTACAGAGAAGCAACTTTTGAGTATAAAACACTTGCTTCTAGAAATTTCAAGTTACCTCTTCAAGGAGACACTAAGCAAACAATACAATCATCCACATATACTAGGACTACAATAAACAACAAAACTCTAACAGTGAGCTAATAAGGATTGACTAGGAGGGGTAATTCTAAAGTATCCTTAAATACAATACCAGTTCCATATAGAATCTACACGATAAAAGAATATGCTGTATCAGAAAGCTGAAAATTGTCAAGGGAGACTTTTAACTACCACTGTGATTAAAATTTTGATATAAAGAAAGGTATACTAGAGACAATGCACTTGGGTGGCAGAGGCAGGCGGATTTCTGTGAATTTGAGGCCAGCCAGGTCTACAGAGTGAGTTCCAGAACAGCCAAGGCTACACAGAGAAACCTTGTCTTGAAAAACACAAAMAAACAAAAATAAAATATATACTCCAAAAAATTTACCACCTAAATTAACAATGTTTCTGGATCTCATCTGAAATTGTGTGATAGTTACTAAAATATGTCTCTAAAGTCCTTGGAGGAGGAGGGGAACACACCCCTCTCCACTGAATGTGGGTGGGCATGTGATTGCTTTCCCCGGGTGGCACTGAGTACTTGCAAATCAGGGTGGAAACGATTAGCTGGCATTCGCCTGGTTGGACGCTAGCTTTAGAGAGAGCCATCTCTAAGGCAAAACCCTGGGGCAAGCAGGCGCTTTGGTAGACAGCCACAGCTGAACTCCCTGACAACAGCTGCAAGCCAAGAGTGAGCCTGACATCTGACTACCACCACATGAGAAACTCCAAGAGTGGACTAGCCATCTGAGCAGTTCCCAAATTCCTGACCTACCGTGTCATGGTCAAAATAAAATGGTCATCTTAAGTCCCTGTGTTCTGGAAATATTCATCAAGCAGCAGGCACAGTTACCAGAGCAAGGGTTATAACCAGAGAAGAAACTCGTCAGTGATTGGTGGGCCAGTATAAGATATACTCCAGGCATGGCAACTAGTCACATTCAAATTTTAAATATATTACACAATAGTATGTCCAAAGATTCAAATATTTACCTTTCCAACCTAAGCTTACCCCATTTTTAACCACTCCCTTTGGTTTTAATAAAACCGCTTAACAAGCCGGGCGTGGTGGCGCACGCCTGTAATCCCAGCACTTGGGAGGCAGAGGCAGGCGGATTTCTGAGTT
>BDUI01000024.1:915833-929716 GCA_002335545.1 Apodemus speciosus
AAAAAAAAAAAAAAAAAAAAAAAAAAACCGCTTAACTATCCTGGATGCCAATCCAAGGCGCTAGCTATGAAAATAGAGAAGGTACTGAGTAGAGTCCCAGATATTCCAGAATCAAACAGCAGTCATCCTACAAGCACGTGTGAGGACATGCTGACAAAGTAGAAAGGACTCTGAGAACACTGACAGCAAGAAAGGGTCACATGGGACTTGGCAGAGATCTGAAGGCCGAGAGAAGCTGACCACAGAAAGGATATTATGCTGTGAAAGAAGATACTTGGTGACAAAAGGGGCTAAAACCATAGACCACACCATGTCCTACGGGCAGGGTTAGGAACCAAGATGTTTGTGTGAGGGGATGGAAGTTCTGCAGGTTCTCAAGCAAGATAAGGAAAGAGTGAATTCAAAGGACAGTTTTGACTGCTAAGTTTGTTTTAATGTGACAATATACCTGAGATTGTCAACCAATAAGAAACAAAAAGCTCGACTAGGTCAGGTTCACAGGTTTCAGTTCCTGGTCACTCACACTGGTGCACTAGGACTGTGGCAGCATAGTACCCCTCGATGGGAGTCCATAGCTGAGAAGGCTGCTACCTCATGGCTCCAGAAAGTAGAAAACAGAGAGATGGCAGGGTCCCAATGTCTCCTCCAAACCATGTCCACAATGTTCCAACTTCCTTATCCTGGTCCCTACTACCTAAGAATGTTATCAGTTCAGAATACAGTCACAAGCAGAAGAGAAGGCTCCAACATCTGGTCCCTTGCGAAGATATTCACTATCTAAACTCTGGCATTATCTAGTATAAAGCTATGTACATTGACAACACTATTATAAATGTATTAAATCTAATGAAATAAAGAAACCCACTTTACATGCACTATTTCTAAACAAAAGAAAATTAGTTTGTGTATATGTACACATATATATATACAGTGTACGTGTGTGAATAACATGTGTGCATGTTTGAGGTGGGGACTTCCTAGCTGCACCTAAGCTGTGTTTGTTGCATGCTATCACATCTAGCTTGTTTCCTGGGTGCTGGAGATCCAAACTCAGGCCCTCATGCTTGTCCAACAAGATGCTATGAAAGTGCCTAAATAAAACAGAACTAAGCTCTTTACCTGCACACTCTTTTATCATCTAATGGAAACACAGAGCAGGAAAGGGGCAATTTAGATATAACGAAAGAGGTAGAATCTTCGAGAAAGATTCTTACACTGTTTTATAGCCATAAACAAAAATGGTAGAATGCTAATCCATAATATCTAACCCTAGACTAGAAAAATGAGGAGAAACAGAAGAAGCAGAGAGGTGCACAGCAAGGAAAAAGATGGCTCTTCTCAGACAGACTCCATGCTACCAAAGGCAAAGACTCAAGAGTGCCATGGGTCTTCGAAGAACAAAAAGTTTAACGTGGCTACAGGCTTGAGGCTACTTGAGGATCAAGCTTGAAAAGCACAGGCGTCAGATCACGTAGGGACATATACACGTAAAGCTCACACTCTTACTCAAAAAGCAAGAGGCTGCCAATGGCCAACTAAAAAGGAGAAAGCCAAAAATCGCCATGCCTTTTAAAGAACCCTCTGACTTCAGTGTTGGGAAAGAGATGGGAGGCAAGATTAGAGCAAAGGAATGGAGTCACCAGAATCCAGGATGGAGGCACTGAGGAGGCAGCTCCACAGTTAAGAGTGTTCCCATGCTCTTCCAGAGGACCCAAGGCTCACAACTGTAACTCCAGTTCCAGGGGATGCATACATTTTTCTGCTCCTCATACATACCTACATATATGTGATATACACTCACATGCACACACATACATACACACACGTACACATAAATAAAGATAAAATGTTAAAGAAGATGGGGGTCGAGTGGAGGGCAGGAGCAAAGGAAATGGCAGCAGAAATGAATAAAGTTATGGATCAGAAAACACCTTAGGACATGGGGCAGAAAGAACTGCATGCAGTTCAGGCATATCCCCAAGCTTCTGAACTGGGTATGACCAATGCAAGCAGAAAACAGGCTCTGGGAAGGCAGAGAAAGGAAGCAGGAATCCATTTTGAGATGTAAGATGAACTGTATACAGGTAGGTATGGGGCATCCTGCTAGAAGTGGTCAAAAGATGGAGCCTTATAGTCAAGAACAGAAAGTGCAAGGTCTTCTGACGGTATCCTGAGGCAAAAGCCTACGGAGGACCACTGAACCCCGGAAGTAAATGAGTAAACATCAGCAAACACTGTGGAAAGGTCTGAGGGCCATCAGACACCATTACTAAGAGTGGTAAAGAGCAAGTTTAAATAAAGAGTAGTGACTCAAAGGAAGAAAACAGGAGCACAGTCAGCAAAAGCAAGCAGTAAAGCAAGGCGGGTTCCTAAACTGAGCTCCCATTGGTTACTCAGCACGGGAGCCTTCCCTGCTAAGTTCCCTGGGAAGTTCCCACTTTCTTAAACTGTGCAACTATGTTTCTTTTGTCTTCAGTTGGGAGAATTGGATTCTGTGTTATATAAACATTTCCTCCCTGGAATACTCCCTTCTTCATCTAATCTGCTTTGCGCTTCCACTTGATTCCCACAGTGTGCTCTCAACAGACAGTAAATCCTCCCAAAAGGATGGACCCACCTCACAATTCCTCACTCCGTACATCTCCCATCCCTCTCAGAGAACATGGAAATTATTTACAGCATAATGCCTCCAGCTCTGTCCAGGTCTTTGGTCAACATCACCTTTTTGATTAGTTCACTAATTTAAAGGCTATAAAAGGGCTGCCAGCTCTAGAACCAAACAGATTTGAACTTAAATCCCACTTCAACATTTGCTAATTCAGTGACTTTGAGAAAGTTATTGACTATCTCTGATCCTCAGTGTTCTCATAGAATGTCCTACTACAGCCGTTCTCAACCTAGAGGGGTGTCGGATTTTCGCAGGGGTAGAAAATCAGCTATCCTGCATATCAGATACTGACATTACGATTCATAACAGTAGCAGATTACAGTTATGAAAGAGCAACAAAATGATTGTATTAAACCTTTATTAAAGGGTTGCAGCATCAGGAAGGTTGAGAACCACTGACCTATTACCTACACCTTGAAATGAAGTAAGTTGTCCTATTCACTGGGACCTAACCTAATCTGAAGGCCAACTGCACAACTGCCAATGAAAAAAGAGCTGTTCACATTTAGCAGCCTTGTTGGGAAAGATGATGGTCACGTCTGCTGGGACTCAGATACACGAGATAGAAGCTTACTCCTTCTTTCTTATATTTTGTGTGTGTGTGTGTGTGTGTGTGTGTGTGTGTGTGTGTACATAGGGGGTATGCACACATCGACCTGCCTGTATATACCAGTGTGGAAACTAAAAGTCCACATCAAGAAGCTTCCACCTTGATTTTTTTTTTTTTGTTTGTTTGCTTGTTTTACAAGGTCTCTCAATAAATCAGGAACCCACCTATCTCTGCCTTCCTGGCACTTGGGTTATAGACGTGTGCCACAATACAACCTTTTATGTACCTGGGCTCCAAACTCAGGTCCTCATGCCTGTCCAGCAAGCATTGCAGCCCCGGTCCACGTCCCTTTTCAAGGCATCTTTACTCATCTCTGTTCTCCACAAACTGGCTCCTCCCTCCCAAATTCTGGTTCTTTCCTGCGACCCACACTCCATCCTATCTGTGCAAATTGACAGGACCAGAATCAGTATTCAGCCTCCTTCTGTTATCCCTCTCAAGGTGACATCATCCAGGCTTCAGAAATTAAATACCATCTACACATTACCAATGGCCTGATTCACATCTTCTGCTCAGACCTCTCCTCTGGTGCCAGACACTAACCACCCGTGACAGTCCTTCATGAACATCTCAACAGCATTTCATACTTAGCCTTTCCAAGTCCCCCTTTTCCCAAACCTTGTCCTGCTATCGGGCTTCATCATCTTCCTGAACGGCAAACCCACTTTTCTAAATGTTCTGATTCAAATCTTGAATCGCCCTTAATTCTTTTACTCTCATGTCATGTGCAATCAGTAAATCTGGTAAATTGTCGCCTATATCAGTAAAATAGATTCAAAATTCAAACCGTTCAAACCATACATCTCTCACTTTAGTCTAAACTATACCTTTCCTGCTTGGACTAATACTATCATCCTCAGACTGATCGTTTTACTTCTACTTGATCTTTACAACAGTTTCTCCAGAGACTCTACGTGGAAACACGAACCTGGCTACACTTCTGTTCAGTGCTTCCTTGTGGCTTCCATTGTATGCAGATGAAAGGCAAGCCTGCCTATGGCCTTAAGTCTCTGCCTTCTGTCATTTTACCACACTCGCCAGTCCTGCCATGTATCAACCACATGGGCCTGCTTGCCATTCTTGGCACACCTCTGAAACGCTATTGCTATTTCCTGATGTGCTTACATATGGCCTGTTCAACTGCTGGCTTACAAAGGTCTTAACTGGAAAGTGACTTTGTAAAAGAAACAGTTTACAACAACACCCACCCCACCCCCCAAACGATAAACTTAGTAACAATCCTCTCTTTGGTACTTATCAATTTTTCTCTGTTTCTTTTTTCTCCATAGCCCTAGTTGCCTCTAATACAGTAAATAATTTACATATTATCTTCTTCATAGCCTAGCATATAAACTCCACCAAACCAAAGATTTGTTATTTTCTTTTCTTTTATCTGGAGAGCAGGCAAGTGCCTATAATACAGAGGGTACTAACATTCAAGTCAACTAACATGACATGATAAACTACAGATGAGAATGGTTAGAGATTAGGTTTGAATGGACGGCTGTTCTCAGTAATTGTCAATATGTACACACATCTCAAGCACAATTATCCCAACAGAGATGACATAAATGAGATGGCTGGAAGTTATAGAGAATGAGAGATATTGAACATTATATTCAATAGACAGTGAGTTGTCATTTTATGACAGAACCTAATTTGAGAAGTTTCATTTTGATTAAGCACATAAAATCCTTCTAACAAAATAAGTGTAAACAAAATAAGTGTAAACAAAATAAATACTTGTTTTAACTTTAGAGTTGGAGAGTAAAGCTTCATGGCCAGTCACGTGATGAACATATTACAGCCCTGGGTTCGATCAGCATCACAAAAGAAAAAAAGTTCTTTCTTTAACTGTTATCAATGGACCAAAGCAAAATTAGCTAAAATCATGTTTTCTCTTAAGTCAATGGAGTAAATATTTTAAATAAAGAGAATGCTTACAAATATTCTATTTCCAACTAAAGCAATGTGTTTTGAAACATAAATGTTGGTGTGTGCTTGTGTAGGTGTGTGTGTATATATATATATGTGTGTGTGTGTGTGTATACATATATATATATATATACACATACCTATGAACAAGTATATACAGATTTATTATTATTTTGGATTAAACATAGTAACAGAAATCATAACATATTAATAAAAGATTAATTGGTTCCTATAATGGTCTTAAAAGCTACCGGAGATTAAGAAAAGGAGAAACAAGTACTTAATCACTTTAAAAAGAGCTTTTAACTGAAAACAAAACTACAAGGTTATATGATGGTTTCTTGAGATCACTTAACATATCTACAAAGTAATGCAAAAATAGCAAATAGAGTCATTGTAAGAAACTACCGCCAGCTGCCTGTCTTCATATCCTATCACAAATTCTTAATAAAATTCCGAGGACTCAATCTCTACCAGAATACTCCGTCTAGTACCTCTGGACTAAGGAGTGTTGCAGGTCTAAACAATGAGCTCCATCCACTCTAGAAGGAAAATAAAAATCACATCTAGCCAGATGGCAGTAGCACATGCCTTTAATTCCAGCACTTGGGAGGCAGAGGGAGGCAGATCTCTCTGAGTTTGAGGCCAGTATGGTCTACAGAGTGAGTTCCAGGACAGTCAAAGCTATCTTGACAAACCTGAGAAACCCTGTCTCAGAATGAATGAATGAATGAATGAATGAATGATGAAAATCACATCTGTGTCAATTGATACAGGTCAGTGGTACTTATAGTATAACCTGAGATCTTTAACAGGGGCACATAGTATAAGACTGTTCTATAGAACCTTCCAAGTACAAGTCAGAATGGTGTGCAGACAAATGTTACCACATTCCCCTAAATATGCAGAGACAACACACACACGCACACACAAAAAGGGGCAGGGGAGCGGGGGGGGGGGGGGAGAGGGAGAAGGATGTATACAGAGGCCTTAATTCTCACTTTGGAAATCTGTAAAGTGACTCCAAAATAGAGTTCATGCTTACATTATTGTTCACACTTTCAGGATTACCAAAACATTTGGCCTGGTAGGATCTGCAACTTTACCTATTTGAAGACTATGATATTCAAACTCCATGTTCAATAAAATAGAAATGTTTATCTGCTTTACAGAAAAGAATTTAAGTTAAACTTCTTTACCTATAAAGACTGGATGACTTGGATTTACTAATGAGATATTTCCCTTTGGCCCTAGGTCACTTTTCTCTGGTGACTACAGTAGCCATCATGTTAGGGCATTACCATGTAACAGCTGTTTTCCACACACTGTGTAGAAGAAATGTGCTATAAATACCCAGGGGACAGACAGGTGTACATATTCCAAGTCAGGAATCTATCAGTCTCCTGCTCTTCTGAGCAGTATGCTAAAAGCCACAGCAGCTGCTGCCTTGACCTAGTCTGTGAGTAGGCTCAATTCTCTCTTTGAGTTATCCAAGGTACTAAATGTTAATATTTCATATTTATAAGATATTGTTCTGTCTAAATCAAAATCATGAAGGAAAGATTCTGCAAAGCCAAGATGGCAAGAGATTATCTTTCTTCCTAGAATAATGTGGCAAAGGCCAAATAAGCTCAGAAGATCGAAACTTGGGAGAACCTGGGAAACTGGGAGATATTGCTGGCATCTTGGGGACTGTGTTAGCCACGTATGACACTGGGAAATGCACTTCTAAAAATGTATGTACAAAACATGCATATACCTAAGCAATATAAACCAAGGCCCACTCTCTTGGTCTGCCATGATATCTAAATCAGTCAGTGCAGTGACTGATGCTCTAATCTACAGTTTAATCAGAAGGTACAAGGAACCTAATGCACTATGAAGTCACCCCACCAAGATCCACCCTACACTATCATAGCACTGAGATACTGTCACTGTCTAATTGCTGTGGCCTGTTCTGAAACACTGCTGATACCGACTCATCACCCTTGGCCACAGCTTCAGTCCCTGAAAGAGTCTTTGCTGCTCCAAGTCTGAAAGCATTTCAAGTTCCCAAATTCCTATCTTCTTTCAAAGAATACAGCACTGTTTCTCAGAAGAGTCCACTTAACCAGGCACGATTCCAACTCGCAATTAATATGCATTTTTAATGTTTGTATAAAATGTTTAATACTGATTTGCTTTACATTCTTAAATGTTGTTAAATAATGTACTAAGCATGTGGCACAATCTCAAATCCAAAAATGTCACTAATAAGTCTTTAAATACATCCTTTGCCCCACAAAGGTCTTAAGAGACCTTGAAGTCAAGGCTTGCCATATTTGCTTAGGACAAAAACGATCTTTTCAGATGAGAAAAAGAAAACATGCAACATCTCCCCAGCCTATTTTTGTTGCTGTTGTTTTGTTTTTGGCATAGTGAATCAAACCTAAAGTCACACCCAGGGTAAGTAAGCACTCCCCCACTGAGCTATATATAATTCCAACCTCCTGCCACTCCCTACCCCCAACACACACACACACACACACACACACACACACACACACACACCTTTAAAATTAGAGACAGGGTCTCACTACATTGCTCAGGGAAGCTTTGAACTCACAAAGTTGCCCAGGCAAGCCTTGAACTTGTGATCTCTCTGCCTCAATCTCCCAAGCAGCTAGGATTACAGATCTGTACCATCAGGCCTGGCTGCAATGCCTTTTGCCTTGGTCCAGTATGGCTGCAACCACACATTAAGACATAGTTTCATTCAGGCACTGGTGGATTCTCCACAGATCACTGTCTACGGTTAAATTTCACTGATGAGAAGATTCAGGCATAGATGACCATAAAACATAGACCTCTGACTATAAAGAGGATGAAATCTTAAAATTCAGGATCATATCAGAAATATTACAACAATCTTGTATTTTAGCCAATGGAAAAAGACTTGTTTGTATAAACTAAAAGTTTACTTAAACTCTTTTAGATCAAATAGTAAATGTAGCCTATTTCATTTATCTGCCTTAAGTGTTTGTCTTTTATCTTAAATACAAAAATGTTCAGAGCAAAATTTAGCACCTAAGCTTTCTGGGGTGACTTTAAGATTCTTTACAAATTCAGTACCTATTGAGCAAATATCTGTCATCTGCTAACTAGGTAGAAATTAACAAAAATCATACAGAAACTTCTGTCTTCACAAAATCTATCTACTTAGGTACAAGATAGATGAGTGCTATAGAGAAAAGCTAAAAACCGAGGAAGAGACACAGGGAGTGTAGGATAAGGTTCAGCCTTTAAAGTCACAAAGATTGGGGAAATGGCTCAGTTGATAAGAAATTTCTGCTCAAGTCTTGAGGACCTGAGTTCAAATGCCCAGCATCCACATAAAGTGAGCATGCCTGCAACCCCAACATTGGGGAGCAGAAGCAGGTGGACCCCAGGAACTCATCCAGACAGTCTATGTGAAACACTATGCTTCAGGTTCAGTGAGAGACTACCAAAAGGAGGAAAAAGAGAGCAGGACATCCAATATCAACCTCTAGCCTCTGTGCAAGTGCACAATGTGCAAAACCCATGCACACACATGTGCAAATGCACACCTATAAAGACACTCGGTGAAGACCACAAGGATGATATGTGAAGGATGATATGTGACACAAAGGTGGGGTGGTAGATGGAACAACCAAGGGACAGGGAGGCAGATACCTAGACACAGAACAAGTACAGCACCCTGAGGGAGAAGCGTGCCTGTCATTCTGGACTTAATTTGTGCTGTGATTGTTTGAAATATTGTCCATTTCTTGGTGCCGGGATTCCTGCCAGTTGCTTTGGGAGGTCAGGAACACCTGATGTCATAGATTGCAGACACAGTTCAGACAGTACTGTCACTTCAAAGGAGCCTGCTGTTGTATGTGCACTCAACCTGCTCCTTCTCCCCCTTCTCACTGCAACGTAAAACACCACCAACTTCCTAAAACCAACTTATGCTGACAAAAATAAAAGAAAACTGCTTCGGAGAAAAGGCCCATTGTAAAAAAAAAATGAAACTGTTAGGCAGGGTATCAACCCACCAGGAATACAGACCTTTAAACACAAAACCAGCTGGCATTTGTAAGAGCATTTCGTAGTTAAAGACTGGAGTTGGGCATAACAGAACAAAGTTAATCACAGAACTCAGGAAGTTCTGAGCCACATAGCAACCTCCTGCCTATGAATGAATGAATGAATGAATGAATGAATGCTAAGTGCTCCTTGGTATCAGTGTTTACATCTCATTAGATGCTATTCTGTACTATATATTTGATGCATTTGCTCTCACCAAGAGTTCTCTGGAGCAAGGCCATATCTTGGGACTGTCTGGATCCAACCAGCAGGCTGTGTACATGGATGGCAGCGTTATCCATACAAGGGTAACTGTCATAGAAACAACCACAAACAAGCAACAGACATTCCTGTTTTAAGTCTCCACTGGTGGATAAATCCTAAAGCAGACACCATAGTCTCTCAGGGGCATGTGGCTAATCTCAGCCACTTGGGCCGGGCTCCTGTTAGTGTAACATTCCATTCTGTGTAAGTTTGCCTTTGCACTTCCAGTTGGGCACACTACACCCTTTCAGACCAGACTCCAGCAATGGGGCTGCCCATAAAATACACAGGAACCACACTGTTCAGCCCTGTTCAATTGCCTTCAGCCAATACAGACAAACAAATCCGGGTCCAGACAGTCTACGGAGACAAACAGGCAGGAAGGGAACAATTTCAATGCAGGAAAGATTAGAAGACACATTTTTAAAATATCTGAGCAGGGGGCCTGGAGGATGAGGTAAAGCAGCTTCACAGAAAAGCTGGCACCTGAACAGACAAGGTTTTGAAAGATGAATAGGCCTAGGACAATCAGACATGGGATCAAAGGGCATTACGGATTGTGCAAAACGCTGGCAGAAACACCACCGACTGAAAACCATGAAGGAGGGCTGCTCAAGCTTTCCAAGAAAAAAAACCAACGAGCCCTTCAGAGGAGGGCGGAGGGAGGGAAGTTCCGTAGCGGGCCTGTTTGGTTAAACCTCTGGTCTCTCTGCTTTGTTTGGCTCTTTCTGTTTTGTCTCTCTCTTAGGGAAATAAAAGTACTGTGCTGGCTTAAAATTTCAGTGGAGAGAAAGTATTTTAACTTCAGTGTGGAAGAGTAGGCAAGAGTTTTTCTTTCTTTTCTACATTCCGCTGGCTATACAAAGGCAACGAATTTAAAATGCAGGTTATCACAGCTCTGACACACTAATTCCAAACCTTCTCTTCACCAGCTCCACAAATATTTATTTAACACTGTCTGTTAGTTTCTGGGATGCCAGGCCTGTGAGGCAGTTTTTCTACTCTTCCTCTGAACAAGCTCTTGCATGCAATCCACAGACAAAATAATCAGAGAGCAATCCACCTCATTCCTCTCCTGCAGCTGCCAACCAAAACCTGAATGAATCTCAGAGCAGAGTTAACCAGCCAATAAACTAGTGTGGGTAAAACACACTCAGTAACAACTAGAACGCTGGCAATTGCTGGAGACCCCGGGTAAGGGGACCCAGTCACCTCTTTCCTTGCTAGGAAGCTTAATGCTTTGCCATAGTGACCAGGGGTGAGGATGGGCAGAGTAGTGGGGAGTTACCTGAGAGCTCAGGTAGATTTTGAGGCACTCCTCGCACACCGCCTTCTTGCAGCAGGGTAGGGGCTTGATGGGCTTGTCTTCCAGGCACACCCGGCACATCAGCACCATGAGGGGCGCATAGGGGTCCCCTACCCCTCCCAGGCCAGAGTAGGGTGGAGCTCCTAATAGGCCAGGCACGGAGAAGGGCTCCGGAGCCAGGTAGAACTCCAGCTCGATGCTGCCGCCGTCGGGGGAAAGGGGGTCAGCCGGGAGCGACAGCGGGGAGCTGGGGAAGGAGGGCGGCGGGTTGGCAGGAATTGGCCCCGGCGGTGCTTGAGGTGGGGACTCCGGCGGCGACGAGGACGAGGCGGAGGGAGCCTCTGGCAGGTCGCTCTCCACGCAGTACACGGAGCAGAAGACTTGCGACTTGGCGGAGGGCGGGTGTCGCTGGGCCAGCACGTCCAGGAGCAGCCCGTCGGGGGACTGCTGGCCGGGGGCCGCCTCTGGTGGCCCCGCTCCCTCCGCCTCGCGCTCCAGCTGCAGTTCCAGACTCTGGGGGTCCAGGGGCCCGGTGAGTGGCAGTCGCGCGGGCTGCCCTGCCGGGGCCCGGTTGCTCGCAGGCTCCTGGGCGCTCGCGTCCACGCAGCCCGGGTCTCTGCCGCCGCCGCCGCCGTTCGGCCGTGAGGAGGAGGAGGAGGCGGCAGCGAGCGGCCCGGCTGCCCCGGCGCGGTCCCCACGCGGCCTGGGGGACTCGGGCTGGCCCGCCGAGCCTCCGCCAGGGGCCCGCGCCCCGCCTCTGCCGCTCACCGTGCTCTGCTCCTCGCCCATCGCCGCCCGCGGCCCGCGCCGCCGCCGCCCATCCAGACGCTGGGACCCCCAGCCGGCGCCGGGCGGCTCGGGCAAACGGCTCGGCTCCACTCGCGGCGGCGCTTCTGCTTCCGGGTCCCTCCTCCCGGGCCGGGGCCGGGACGCCCCAAGCGCCCTCCGGGGAGCCCGTGCTCCCGGGCCGCGGTGTGCGAGCAGCCGGCTCCTCCTCCTCCACCTCGTCGTGGTCCTCCTCCTCCGGCGCGGCCGGGCACTGTCTTGGGGACGCCGAGGGCCTCAGGCTGCGGGGGCCTGGCCCGCATGCAGGTCGGGGCGGTGCTGCGGTCCCGCGAGCCCCGGGTGGGGCGGAAGAGTTCCCGGGAGGCGGGAGAAGACGGTCAGCCCTGAGCCATCCCCGTCCCCGCGGCGGGGCGCGCAGCCGGCGATCCCGAGGGTCGCGGGGCCTGTGGCGTCACGGAGAGGTGACCTGGCCAGCAGGCAGCGGCTGGTGCTCCTGGGGGAGAGGCGGGAGCGGGAGATCTCCCTCCCCTCGTGCAGCACCTAGGGCCCTGCTCCCTCCCCCTCACCCCACCCCTTTGGCACACACCTCCCCACACGTACACACATACACACACACCGCGCGCGCGGGCGCCCACGCACACAAGCGCATGCACACCGGAGTGAGGGTGATCTAAGCTGAGCTGCACTCTCAACCCCTAAGAGTTCATGCTCGGCCTCAGCCAAACCCTTAAGTGCCTGCAGGCGCCCCTTAGTGCTCTGCTTTAAGTAGAACTTCCGACAAAAACTGCTGGAACCTGGGCTGTGGTCAGAGGACACCCTGGGATGTTACCCTCAAGAAGTAGAGGCGATGGTGTACATTCTGCCTAGTTCCCCGTTTTCTGGCTGGTGCGACAGGAAGCATCTTTGAAAACCACACATGACCCAGAAAGCACTTGTAGCCTTACTCCTCCGACTAGAATATTTACAAGTACTAACAAATAACTAATCTGAGATTTACCGCTTTTCCTCCGCTCAGTGTTCTCTCGGGAATTATTTTTTGTGGGCTTTTTGTTTTGTTTTGTTTTGTTTGTTTCTTAACCCCTTTAAGTGGGTAGCCTGGCCTAATTAATCAGCTGGATCATCATTAGGAATCAGGGAGACTTCATTAACATAACCATATTCATACCCAAAACTGTTTCCAAGACAACAATTATATCTCAGCCAGAACTTAATTATGTGTTGATCTATCTTTATTTTACAGGAAGTATTAGTCACCCAAACACTGGTGTGTTTTAGTTTTCTAAAGCCAATGAAAACATTTTTGGGAAACCAACCATTTTTATTTTTTAAAACTTGGGATGGAATTCAATTTACACATTCATGTCATAGGAAAAAGCTGTTAAGTGTGTAGTTTTTTTTTTTTTTTACCTTGAAGTTGTTATTGATTTGTTCTAAAAAACATTTTCTAAGGCAAATGAAAATGCCACAAGGGGACTAAGAATTTGGTATTGACCAATTGAGCCAGAGGCCATGGGTTTTCATTAGGTGCAGCTGAAGCTTAGGTATACCTGAGCATGGTAAATTGCTTCCAGATGCCCTATCACTCATTAGTGTGACCCAAGAATGAAGAATAACTGTTTTGATGATTAAATAGTGCTCAGGCACCCTGGAGAGATGGCTTACTCAGTCAATCCTCAGTACCCTCTGCAAAAGCACAACCCACTGCAAAGCCCAGACAGGTGAGGGGATGCAGGTGGAACTCCAGAAGACTGGCCATCTTCCTGTTCAAGGACTTCTCTTTCTTTCCTTACCAGGACTTCTTGCTGCTACATGCTGCTGGCATTTCTGATCATAGTAACATGTTATTCCCATCTTCCTCTAGGTAAATCCTCACTTGCCTGAATCCTGGGCCTGGTACCCCTAGCATTAGGTCTGTGACCCACAGGTCCCCAAAAGTACAAAATCATAATGCAATCCTGTAATGGTGGCTCTTTGCTTGGTTTCTCCCAGATTCATGAAGCACCACTGATAATTGTGCTGATGGAATTTATTTATTTATTTGTTTGTTTGTTTGTTTATTTATTTATTTATTTATTTAAAAAGATTGAAAATATAGTTACTAGCTGGGAGGTGGTAGCACACACCTTTAATCCCAGGACTTGGAAATCAGAGGTAAGGTGGCTCTCTGAGTTCAAGACCACTTTTGTTCTATAGAGTAAGTTCTAGGACAACCAGGGCTAGACAGA
>BDUI01000024.1:931442-974734 GCA_002335545.1 Apodemus speciosus
GAGAGAGAGAGAGAGAGAGAGAGAGAGAGAGAGAGAGAGAGAGAAATTGTAGAGCTTTTTGGTTTGTTGTATTTTATTTTGTTTGGTTTTGTTTTTTGCTTCTGTGACTTTATTACTTAAAGATCTATCCTGAACTGCATTTTGTATGGATACATCTAGGTCATATGATTTGTGACCATTTAATACCTTTCTGTGTATACTCTATGCCATGTGTATTATACTACATCAAATAATCTATAATCTCAATAAATATATCATGTTTATAATATTAGTATCTTATTAACATTTAATGGACTTTTTATATAAGTCCTAACATAGTATACCATATTTTCCTAGGAATTAAATTGCTGCTGAAAACACTAAATATATTTTGAAGGCACACATTATCAAAAAAATTTAGAATCAATTTATCGTCCCATCAACCTGGTAAGTATAAGATAATCTCCCTCTTTAATCAATCAAAGGATGCTTTGCTATTTACCATCACAAATTTAGTACAGGGGTATGTTTTTTTAATTATCAAAAAGAGAGAAATATCTTAGTAACGGTCAAGCCCCCTCTCATCATTAAATCTACAGGCTCTCCATTCCATTCTGTAGGTTAGGGTTCTGACAGTGTTTTAGTCACTGTTCTATTGCTGTGGAGAGACACCATTAGCAAAGCAACTCTTATAAAGAAAGCACCAGGCTGCTTTGCCAAATTCTGTGTCCACCCAGAGAATGATTTCTCCCAAGGATTTTTTGTTGTTGTTGTTGTTGTTTTTTTTTTTTTTTTTTTTTGGTTTTTCGAGACAGGGTTTTCATTTCACCTTTTTAATCCCGAGCAGAAAGGTGCCTGTGGAAAAATAGGGTGCTTGCTATTTCAAGATAAAGACAGAAGACTATGAAGGAATGAAAAAAAAAGTTCATTTTCTTAGATAGCCTACATAAGAAACTTCTTCATTCCTGATGGATTGGCTTCTTGAAATTAGTTATGATCCTTTGCTTGACAAAATCTAGCAAGAGGATTAAATGGTTCTGAAAGTTTTTAAGCCAACTACTTAAACCAACCAGCTATATTTATTTTAAAATTATGGCAAATAATTTTATCTGTTTATCTCTTAACACACTGCTACCAAGTTGGAATGGGAAAAACCCAGATGCCTTTGGGGGATGTTAAATGCCACAAGCTGTTTCTCAAACACTGTGGCATCAATATAGCTCAAAATATTTTTCTCAAATACTTTTATTTAAATTTCTCAATATGCAAGTATCAAAAACAGCTTTTTATTCACACATTCATGACTCATTTACATTTCAGGGTATTTATATGACTCTGATGAGGCTCTGATGAACTTTGGGAGAACCATTTATTTTCCATAATCCTGTGGGGAAAGTACCAAAGTAAGTAGGTTTGTCTGTAAGCCACTCCTGTTTTTCTATTGACTGTCAAGTTGCTTGCACTCTGTAGGCCTCAGTTTTCACTTTTGCAATAACAACAACAAAAAAGGACAGATCTTACTGAATGGTTCTAGAATTAATCTCATTACTAATATTATAATTTGCCATTCAACCACCATGCTTCTGTGCATAACGTCTTGGTATGCATAGATAGAGTGTATACTTAGTGATAATAACTCATTCAGACTCCTGAGGACTCTCCCGAATCAGTGAGAAGATGCAGATAATGGAGACATCAGACAGATCTTGTGGGTGTGAGCATAACTATATACTCAGACCTGTGGGAGCTTCTGTCATGACAAATTTTATGCAGATGGAGAAGGTGGAAAAGGCAGTTATCTATTGAGAAATGAGACTATATGGGTGAGCCATCAGTGACAGATAATAAGATATCTTAGGTGGCAGCTAGCAGCAGCCCTAGGTACAGATCGATTTTGTACAGCACCCAGATAACTGAAAGGTATCTGGAGACTTTAGGCAGTATAGTTTTATTGGCTGTTCTAGATCCCATTTCTTTTCTGTTTTTCTAGACACTGGCTGATAGCACCACAGGTCAGAAATGTCCCTTACCTTCTGTCTTCCAACTCATCCAAGGGAAATGACTGACAGGTGAAGAGAGGGCTGGCGGCGGGGGGTGGGGGTGGGGGAGGCATGTTACTTTTCTGTACAAATTTGTGTACGTTGTTATACTTTCTGACCAAGACCAAGCTACCACCTCTGCATTCTAACACATCTTCCTAGAGCTCTCATGATAGTAATGAACATTAAGTGCTACGATAAATGAAATGCATCAAAGTTGTGGTTCTGAGACTTCAAGTCTGAAGCCTTGATGTTGGATGAAACCCAAGTATAGGAGGCTATATTTCCTTTCTTCTCCTGGCCTTTGGTGATGCTAATGTTCCTTGACATTCTTTCCTATGAGAATGACCCCCTACAGGTTCATATATTTGGATGCTTAGTGATGGGGAGTAGTACTTGAGAGAGCTTAAGAGTTGTACCCTTGTTGGATTAGGCATAGCCTTGTTGGAGAAGTGTGTCACTGGAGGTGGGGTTTAATGAATTTAGAGCCCAAGTCAGGGGGCTGAGGAGATGGGTCAGGGGTTAAGAGCACTAGCTGTTCTTCCAGAGGACCCTAGTTCAATTCCCAGAATCTATATAGCAGATCACTCCTCTTTGAGGGGATCTTACACCCTCACATAGACATACATGCAGGTGAAACATCAGTGTGTATAAAATAAGAATAAATAAAGTATTATTTTTTTAAAAGGAGCCCAAGCCAGGCCCAGTGTCTTCTTCCTGCTGCATACAAATCCAGATGTGCTCTAGTTACTTCTCCAGCACTGTATCAGCCTGCAAGCTGCCATGCTTCCCACCATGATGATAATGGACTAAACTCTGAAACTGTGAGCAAGCTCCAATTAAATGCTGACCTTTATAAGAGTTGCAGTGGTCATGGTGTTTCCTTAGAGCAATAGAATACTGACTAAGCACCTGCCTTGTTGATTTTTGATTCCCATCTCTACCTCTTGCATCATATGGCCATCTGTCTGTCAGTGTCTCTTTTTCTGTCCTCATAAGGACTCTAGTCAGTTTGGATTAAAATCCTATCTTACCACAGTTTGGCTTTGTCTGAACTAATTCCATGTGTATCCACCCTACTTCCAAGTAAGAGAACATTTTGAAGTGTTTGGGATCTGTGCTTTACAGTTCTTCTGGGGAAACATAGCTTAATTCACACCAAGAGAAATGCCAGGATACTAAATTATCTCTTGTTCAAAACCTACATCTGTCTAGTCTTTGTGATTGATGGCATTAATAAGTTCTCTGAGACTCATTGTTTATATCATCTGTATATACATTCTTTAGAGTTTCTCCCTATATGGGTTTGATTACTCTGGAAATGATCTGACTAGGTGTTTTGTTGTGAGGTGGTTTTAACTAGGGAATCACAACCCAGTCTGGGTTTAAGAAAACTAGGTATATTGGCAACTTAAAATATGTATTAGGAAATAGAGTCCCAGAGGGGCATGAAGAGAAGGCCTCTTGCTTCTATGTTGTTAAGTTATGATGGAGTGGGAAGTGGAAAAGGATGCCAATGGTCATAGGTTTCCTGTCTCAGATACAATTTAAGGTCTTCCTCTGGCCTTTTGCATGATTCAAATTTCCCACCACCCTTTTGTCCATGCTTCCTTAATTGTCCCACATACCTTCATTAGCTTCTTGCTCTCACTTACGTATCCCATCATGCTCTAGCATGATGTCCTGTGCACTAATACTAGCTCCTCCTCTCGTGATGGTTAACATTCACTGTTAGCAGGACAGAGTTTAGACTTTCATAAGAGCTGTTTCTAAGGAAGGTGGCTTTATCCTATACTCGGGGGCTCAGAGCAAAATAAGGAAGAGAATCTCTCTCTGTCTTTCTGTCTCTGTTTCTGTCTGTCTGTCTGTCTGTCTCTCTCTCTGTGTGTCTGTCTGTCTGTCTCTGTCTCTCTCTCTCTTTCTCTCTCCCTCTCTCCTTCATGCTGTAAAGGTAGACTATATCCTCAAACTGTGACCCAAAGGAAGCCCTTCCTTCCTTCCTTCCATTGTTTCCATCAGGTATTTCTTACAACAGTGAGCCACATAACTAATAGGCCATCAGACCAATGTTCTTCTTCTCAGGTCAAAAGCCCCTTTGACAGAGAAACCTTCCTAAACCAGCCTAGATCATACAGCACCACCACAGCACCACTGAGCCATCCCAGTCCTCTCTCTGTGTATTTTATTTCCCAAGGATCTACACACTCAAGTCAGTATGTAATCATCCTCCTGTCAGTTTTATAATGTATTTATAAGTTGATTAGAAAAGTACTTTCTTGACTGCAGTTGATGGGAATTCACCCAGCATAAAGAACATGCTCAATAAATATTCATTAATTTATCAATTTACATTCAAAGTTGAATCTACAGCAAATGGTAATAGTATGATATAGTCATGAGTGGAAGAAGAAGAAGAAGAAGAAGAAGAAGAAGAAGAAGAAGAAGAAGAAGAAGAAGAAGAAGAAGAAGAAGAAGAAGAAGAAGAAGAANAGAAGAAGAAGAAGAAGAAAAGAAGAAGAAGAAGAAGAAGAAGAAGAAGAAGAAGAAGAAGAAGAAGAAGAAGAAGAAGAAGAAGAAGAAGAAGAATTAATTAAGAGCCTAATTGTTCCACCCCAACTTAGGAAATCTTGATATCATACAAGTAATTTTGTAATGCCTCTTTTACAAGGCTGTCAAAGAGATTTGCTAGAAAAAATTTAGTTAGTTTTCAGTTTTACATTTTGAAAGATAGTTTCCAATATTATTTTTAAAACCCTGATGTTAGTCATCAGCATTAGCAATTCCTATGAGAGCACCTGTAGGTTGTGTGATGCAGAAACACATTTCTAAGATTATACTTCTGATTTGTAAATTGTTATTTTATGCTAGCAGATTCCACTAATACCATTCTGAGTGACGTGGGCTATGGCTAGTGAGTGCCCAGGCTTCTTCATCCTCCTAATATGTACTTCTAATATCTATTTGTGTTTATCTTATTCTTCCTGAACTTTCTCAGTTGACTCAGTGCTCAGTGGTTACGTTAAAGTCTTACCCAAATGCATGTAATGTAATTACATAGCATGTTCTCTGATGGATATTTTTTTATTTCCTTATTTGCTTCCAATTCTAGATATGACTAAGAGACATTGAGAAACCACAGAACCACAGTGCTTTCTGAACCTAAGAACCTGGCTAGCATGGTACCACACAGAGATTGTGTGTGCGTTGTGTGTGGGGGGGATGCTTGGAGGACAGCTTGTACCAGCACACAGAGATCTGATTGACTTCCAGTCTCTGACCCTCGGAAGGAGTCATAAATACCCAAGACTCTTGGTCCCTTGCTCACAAGCCATGCTATGCTATTGTTAAAATGCTCCCTTCAAATTCAAAGAGTCAATGAATTAAATTAGAATCAATTTTGTTATCAGTAACGTCAATGAGTTTGAGTTAAATGGAATTTGATTCTTTAGGATGGTGACTTGTTTGTTTCTCCTAAAAATATTATGATCAATTAAAAAAAACTTGAAAATTTAACTTCAATTTTTTAAGGATTTTATTTTTATGTTAAATTGTGAGTGTGAGTGCGTGCGTGTGTGTGTGTGTGTGTGTGTGTGTGTGTGTGTGTGTGTGTGTGTTCAAATTCCCTGGAGTTACAATTACAAGCTTTTCTGAGCAATCTGGTAAGGGTCCTGGAAGCCAAACTTGTGTCCTCTGTTCAAGTCATATATAACTTGTAACTACTGAATTGTTCCAGCCCTTGATTCTTTTTGTTGTTTTGTTTTTCATGTCTATTCAAAAGCACCAGTGAAGACTCACAGGGCATAGCCATTCACTCTTAAATTATTAGTCAACCATAATGAGTTGGAAACTATGAGTGTAAGTTAGGAAGTAAGAGAGAATTTCATGACAATTTGTATGTCCTAATCTACTTATGGGAAGTCAAGAAGTTCTTTTCCCAGCTGAGATGATTAGGACGGATGATTTCAACATTTTCTTCTGATCCCAGACTAATCACATTTGTTTACTAAGCCTGGCTGTAGAAACATTAGGAAATGAAACTTGGTGGTGGTAGTGGTGTACACCATTGTTCCCAGCAGTCAGAAGGCAGAGTTCGAGGCCAGCCTTGTCTACACAGAGAGTTCTAGGACAGGCAGGGCTATACATAGAAACCATGTCTCAAAAAACAAACAGAACAAAACAATCTCAGTTATAGAAATAGTAAAGTACAGTCCACTCTCTGTTTTCATACAGCCTGTCATACTAAGAATGCTTTTATACATTCTAAGGAACTGTTTAAAAAGGGAGCGACACCAAAAAATAAAAAACCCCAAATGTCACCCAAATCTGAACTATTTATTATCATTCATTTCATAAAGTTGCCCGGAAGCCAAAATGGGTTATACTCTTTGTTAGAATATAAGATGCAGCTACAGATGGGAGCCAGGGAGACTCAGCATTTTAAGGCCCTTTCTGCCAAGCCTAAAGACCTGAGTTTGAACCATTTCCCTTCACATGGGGGAAGACTGACTCCTTCAAGTTGTCCTCTGACTTCTCTGCATGCGCGCACACACACACACACACACACACACACATGCACACACACACGCACACACACACAAATAATGTAAATAGAAAACATAATAGAAAACTTTGTAAATGCTACAGATGGGTGAAAAAGTAGAGGCCATTGGTTTTAAATTTATTTTAGAACAATAAGATTAAAATAGAAGGTTCCCTCTACCCCAAAGAATAAGAGCTCTAGTTTCTTTTGGTATCCCTTAATCCTGACATTATGAGCAACTAAAAATAAAAATACAAGTAGGAAGATGGCAGTATTTGTTAGATATGTGCTTTGGTTACTTGTTTTTTAAATGATTATTTAGTTAATGTACTGTATATTGTGTCTGGGGTGCATACCATAGCATGTGTGTGGAGGTCAGAGGACAACTGGACTTCTCCCCTTCTACTATGAGTCCCCCAGATAGAACTCAGGCCTTTAAGCTTAGCAGTAAGTGCTTTTCCCCATGGAACCATCTTGCCTGTAATGCCAAGTGGCCCTCTGTGATGTGCTTTTTGAAGCAGATAGTTGAAAAAATGTATAATTCTTAATATATATTTTTATTGTCTAATATATATGGATCTCTGCATATTACATACAATCTTGATTTTCAGTAACTTATAAAATTATATAGTCTATTTACTTTGTTCAATAGAAAAATTGAATCTGTAAGAGGTAGTAGTGTGGTACAGAATCAAACTTCAAGGACATATTCCAAGGCGCTCACACTACACAAGGAGCGTCAGGAACTCATCTCATTCTGAAGCTTAGTTAACATTCCAGAGGTTTGAAGGAAGTAAAAATGCAAGAAAGCTAAGCCCTGTGTAAGTGTTATATGTTAATTCTGCCCAAATCTCTGACTGACCTTAAAACACAGGTGTTGCCACAACTGCAAGCATCCCAGCTCATGACACCATGAAACTGAGCTGCGCCCTACCACAGAGAAACAGCTTTTGAAGTTTGAACATGTCAAAAATAAATCGGTTTACAAAGAAAAACAGATTTTTTTTATAAATACAAATAATGGAGAGTTTTTAATAACACATTGTTTCATTTCCCAGGATCTATTCCAAAATTACTTGGAATAATCAAAAAGGAAAAGATAACCCAATTTCAAAAGACAAAATAATGCATAGACAGCATGTACAAGATAAATCATGACTTTAGGAAGACATTACACTTGGGAGCAGCAGTATAGCTTTTGAGTTTTCAGCTAATATGTAGAGACTACAAAACAAAACCAAGGGAAAACTCTAATGGGAAAATAAAGAATACAGAAATTTTAAAGTCACTACATGGGCATAGCAGCAAAAGAGAGATGAAGACAGGTAAACACAGATTAATCAGAAAAAGAGCAAAATGTTAAATGCATAGTCCTCAAAATCTGGAAAAGAATAACAAAATATCTGATTTGCAAGTTGTCTAGTTAGCTTTATCTGTCAACTGGACACAGCCTAAAATTTCAAATGGGAACCTAAATTGAGTGCTGCCTTGCTATCACTGGCCTCTGCCATACCTCTAAGCCATTTTATTGAGTACTGATTAATGGGGGAGAGCCCATCATACTGTGAGCAGTGCCACCTGTGGTCCTGGACATTTTAAGAAACCACACTGAGCATGCACAGTGAAGAGCAAGCCAATAAATAGTATTCCTCCCTGGTCTCTACTTCAGATGACCTGTAACATGTAAGTGGAAATAAACCCCTCTTCTCCTCAAGTTGTTTTTGTTTAGAATGTTTTTGTTTGTTTTGTTTTGTTGTTTTTATACAGGGTTTTTGTTTTTGTTTTTGTTTTTTTGTTTTGTTTTGTTTTTTTCTGTGTAGCCTAGAGTTTGCTCTGTCGATCATGCTGGCCTTGAATTCAGATATCCACTTACCTGCCCTTTGCCTCCTGAGTGCTGGAATTAAAGGTGTATGTCATCATCACCTGGCATTCTTCAGAATGTTTTATAACAGCAACAGAAACCAACTGAGCCTATAAAAACAAGCCACCGGAGTCTCAGAATGGGAATCAATTGGCTGTGAGGTTAAAGAAGTACTATAAGGAAATAATACTTAAAACTTCCCTAATTTAGTGTTTCAGCGAAGCCCCATGTAGGGGCTCTGCTGGTCATGGTCAAGTTGCTGAAACATCCAATATGATGCTTTTGTGAAGCAGAGGAAAATAACACTGTGCAGTAAAATCTCTGCTTCAATTGTTTACTGATAGGAACCCCGAGGACAAAAAGACACTGCAACAGCATCTTCAAACTACTGAAACAATAAAAATAAAACAACCAACTCAGAATTGTTTGACATATGAAAATATCCCTGTAGAGTAAAGGTGAGATAACATTTCAGGTAGATGTGAGAGACATTATCACCATAAATCTAGCCATAATGTAAGCAATGCAAAGACAGGACATCAGGATAAAGCAAAACAGTATCAGTCTTATTCTAGTGAGGAAGGAAATGATGAGATTAAAACTATTAAATAGGGGATGGAGAGATGGCTCAGTCAGCAAAGGGATTGCAGTGCAAACTTAAGGGCTTGGATTCCTAGCACTCTCATAAGAAGCCGTATATGGTGTCAAACACTCCTACTTATCCTAGAGCTGGAAGGGCTGGAGAGAGCTCAGCAGTTAAGAGTGCTGGTTGCTCTTCCAGAGGATCTGGGTTCAATTCCCAGCACCCACATGGCAGCTCACAACTGTCTGTAACTCCAATATCTGAGACCCTCACACAGACATACATGCAGGCAAAACACCAATGCACATTTAAAAGAAAAGAAGGAAGTCCTAGTGCTGGAGACTGGGAGGCAGTTTGTTGGTTATGAGGGCTCTAGTTTCAGTGAGAGACTCTGCCTTTAAAGTAAAGCGGAGAGCGATACATGCACTCAGTATAAAATTTTAAATTTCATTAAACTATATATTAATAGTTGAAGCAATACCTGTCACATTATATTCTGGGTAACATTTTTTGTTCTGAATTTATTCGTCTTTTCTTTTTATACTTTCAGGATGTCCTGACTACAAGGCAGGAGTACCCACCTCTACTATCCCTATTCAACACTACATCTGAGGTCCTGGCCAGTAGAGAAAGAAAAAGACCTAAGTAAGAAAAAGGAAGGAAGTGGTCTGCTTTTTATTCACAGATGGGGCAATCATTTACTAAAAAAAAAAAAAAAAATCCTATAAAATATACAGAAATATTTTAGAAATGATATTGAAGTAGCCTTTTGTCACATTGTGCACTGTATGAAGCTAAATGGTGGCAGGATATTGGTCATTTCTATGACCTGTCACCGGCCTTATATTTTAAATACTTGTCCTTCCACACCTGCTCAGATACTTGAAGGTTGCCTAGAGGCAACTAGAACTGTAATAAAGAGCTGGAGGACAATAGCTGGGCAGGAAGTCTGGGCCAGCACGAGAGTACAGCAGAGGAGAGAAGTATAGAGCTATCCACACAGTGGGTCATGGACAAGATAGTTAAGTTATATAAGCTAGCTGGGATATTATCTAGCAAAAGTCATAAGCCTTAAACTATAGGAATGACTTGTGTTGATATTTATATAGCTGGTGGGCCTGAGAAAGCACAGCTACAAAATAGTGAGGGTATTTATTGAATTTTTATATATTAGCAACAATTGGAGAATAAAATTAAAATCATTTTAATAGATCTAAAACATAAATACATCATGGTCCATTTAATAAAAGATACTAACAACTTCCACTTGTGATATCAAACAATGTAGAGAAAGTAAAGTGCATGCAGACACATACCAAGCTCATGGATAAGAAAGCTCATTATGAAGGCACCAGGTTTCTCCTATAGATCTATGTATAGGTTCAACAAAATTCCAATCATAACCCAGTAGCCCTCTCCCAGAAGATCTGAGCTCTGTTGCTAACACACTTGTTGAGCAGGGCACAACAGCCTTTAACTACTGCTCCAGAGGATGAGACACCTTTTTCTGGACTTTGTGGGGATTCACACACACAGACACACACACACACACACACACACACACACACACACACACACACAGACACACTCGCGCATGTGCACACACAATTAACTTAAGAAGCTTAAAACTACAGCAGTAAACATAAAGAGTTGGTTTCATATTTTTTTACCTCATAATTTTAGTTGTACTCAGTTATCCAAGTAAAACAAAACAAAATTAATTAAAAAGAATAAAACTGTGATTATAAGATGTTTAGTCCTAGTAGCTCCAACCAGAGGTAGAGCAGAATGTATTTGAAAATGTATATTATATTTATACAGTGAGACATTTTCCACTAATGAAAAATATAAACTACTGTGTTACAAGATTTTCTTTTTTCTTTTTTTAAGACGTATTTATTTATTATATGTAAGTACWCTGTAGCTGTCTTCAGACACCCCAGAAGAGGGGGTCGAATCTTGTTAGGATGGTTGTGAGCCACCATGTGGTTGCTGGGATTTGAACTCAGGACCTTCTGCAGAGCAGTCAATGCTCTTAACCGCTGAGCCTTCTCTCCAGCCCCTGCAAGGTTTTCCATGTCCAGTCATATTGGGGCAGTGGAAGGCCTGTGATTGGATAGGAAAGGGGAGGTGGAGCTAGGAGTGGGGGAGTGAGAGGTCTCAAGAGAGGTTGCAGGAGAATCAGGATGGCTTCTGATATTTTTCTGTGTGTTTTCATAAGGTTAGAAATACTGGGATAAAGCTTTATCACTTTTAATTGGCTCTGGAATTACTGTATTGGCATCTTGTAATTGTGTTTATAATATACATAAATCCAATTGGCTAACTAATCAAGCTTTCAGAATCCTGCTACTACCGGGTAATTGGATGGTGAGCTGGCAGACCGTGGGTGTGTGGGGCGATACATGGAAGAAAGATGAACTCTCGAGACCCCACCAGAGATATGGCCAGGCCGGCAGGACTGCCAGGGAGCTGGGGTCACTCGGAGCGTGACCACACCAGGACATGGTGTTGCGTCGTGGCCGGACAGGAGAGTGGGCGGGTCAACCTTTTTTTAATATTTCCCACAACACCACTGACACACACTTTAGCACAGAGGAGCTTAAACATTAAGCCTGATACCAAAGGGAGCATGCATGCCATCGTTGTCTCCAGAGGGGCCCTGCCAGAGCCTTACACATACAGAGGCAGATGCTAGCAGCCAACCATTGGTCTGGGCATAGGGTCCCCAATAGGGGAGTTGGAGGGTGGTCCGGAGGAGCTAAAGGGGTTTACAGCCCCATAGGAAGAACAACGATGTTGGCCACCCAGACACTCCAGGACTCCCAGGGACTAAACCATTAACCAAGGGTACACATGGTTCCAGCCCAAAATGTGGCAGAGGAATGCCTTGTCGGGCATCAGTGGGAGGAGTGGTCCTTGATCAGGTGAAGGTTCAATAGATGCCCCAACAAAGGGAAATTGAGGGGGTAGGGGAGAGTGGGGCAAGTGGAAGGGCATATACTTGGAGGCAAGGGGTGGGAGGAGGGGTTGGGGGTTTTCAGGGAGGGGGGAAACCCGGAAAGGTTTTACCACTTGAAATATAAATGAAAACTGTATTCAATAAAAAAAAAAATTAAGCCTGGTGTCAGACTCTACAGGAAACACCATCACGGGAAGTTATATAACATAGTGCATAAACAAAATCAGAACAATGGTTACAATGGAGATAAGAAGGGAGAGGCAGAAATGAGAAACTTCCAAGGGGCTGCTAATGTCTTGGTATATGGTGAATTTTTCTAAATTTCAGGCATTATAAAGCTTTGAACACTAAATGTGCATAGTGGAGTTGTTCAGAGGACTGGAAAGATGCTTAAAACTTATTTTGAATTCTGTCAGGAACAGTTGTCAGTGGGTATATGAGTAAATTGGTGGATAGGTACAGCCATGGTCACATGCTAATGGAGGAATCCAGTTAAGGGGCAGATGGGTGTTTGCTGCATTTGTTTCAAATTTTCCATTTGAAAATTTTAATTTGGGTGCGGGCAGGGAAATTCCAAACCAGGAGATGGTCAAATCTGATGAACATATTTGACATTTTTGTAGCATTTACTCAAAGGCTTTTTGTATCTATCCCATGCTTCTATACAAGATTGAGGGAAAATGCCAATTTTATGTTATTCTATAGAATCTTAAAGGTAGTTCTATTAAGAGTTTTAAATCCTTGTTAATTTACAAATAAAAAAACAAATTTAAAGTATAAATTAGGCTTAATTATTCGGTATAGAAACTCTAACTTATGCCAGGCGGTAGTGGCACATGCCTTTAATCCCAGCACTTGGGAGGCAGAGGCAGGCGGATTTCTGAGTTCGAGGCCAGTCTGGTCTACACAGTGAGTTCCAGGACAGCCAGGGCTACACAGAGAAACCCTGTCTCGAAAAATACAAAACAAAACAAAAAAGAAATTCTAACTTCCTCTAGTATGGAATCTTGAAAAGGCTCTGGGAGAAATGCAGCCAGCCATGTTCTCAAATGAAGAAAAACTATTGGGTCCCGGACAGACATTGTCCTATAAGGGACATCTTGCTCTATCAAGTGCGGAATACATTATGCTTTTGAAAACACAAATGTAAATTATTATACCTCTCTCTTTCTCTCTCTTTCTCTCTCTCTCTCTCTCTCTCTCTCTCTCTCTCTCTGTGTGTGTATCCGTGTGAATGTATGCGTGCACATGCACAAACACATGTGTAGATTCACATGAAGGTTAGAAACTGACATCAGATGTCTTTCTCAACTGCTGTCCATCTTATTTTGTGAGGCAGGGTCTCTTTGAACATGGAGCTCACCAGTTTAGGTAGATTGATTGATGAGAGAGCTTCTGGCTCCTCCCAACCTGCTTCCCCAGCATGAGAATTACCAGACACAGACCTCTGGATCCCACCGTTAATGTGGGTGCTAGGGAACCAAACTTGAGATCCTCATGCACGCAGAGCAAGCACTTTACCTACTGAGACATCTCCCAGTCCACCTGTGTAATACTTTATGAAGTCTCTGAAAAGGAATTTTCCATCTCGTGATAAACTATCATATATTTATCCTTCATCTAGAAGACAATAAATGATCTACTAAACAGATGGAACAGGTTTATGACACATATCCTCTGTGTCAGCAACCATAGCACATAAGACAGATGGCCCCTGTCTCATGATGTGTTTTCAGTAAAAATGTTTTAGGCTGAAAATTCTAACATTTACTCTGATAGTCTGATGTAAGGTATATTTTCTCCTCCAAATACCTATTTTCTAGTGAACTTTTGATTGCACTGTAGAATTTATCATTGTTTAAAAACTGTACCATGTCTTTCTTTTTAAGGAAAGTGGAGTGAGTTTTCATAACTGTGTCTTTAGCTAAGCAAAGATTACTCCACTGCCTGCGTCCTCTGATGTGATTGGAAGTTAATCTTGGGCTGTATCAATATTCTCACTCTCACTACTGCTTACGGCTAATACTGGTGGTATTCCACTAACTTATACCCATCTTTCTTGATCAAACCATAATTTCTTTGAAGGCAAAGAAATCACTTATATTTGCAGCATAGGATTAGTCATGTAAACATAACGCAAGAAATATGCAAGATGAATATTTTATTCATTTCGATTTTTAAAAGAAAAAGTTTATTTTTTACCTCATGTGCATGAGTGTTTTATCATCATGTATATATAAGTAAAATGTGTGTGTGACTGGTACCTATGGAGGCCATAGGTCATATGATGCCCCGGAACTGGAGTTACCAATGGTTCTGAGTATCCTGAGGGTGCTGGGACTTTGTGATTCCATTGAAACCTAACATATTTTGATAGATTGGAGGAGAAAGTTTAACTCTAGAAAAATTAATGATGATGATAGAAAAATCAAACTGTTATGTTTCCTGCTGAAATAAATAGTAAACTAAACAATCTTTCTTTTAAAATATTTCCAAATTTTCTGGTTAACCATTTTTCTAATTTCCATACAAAGTTGTGATATATTTTTGTTAAGTTGTCAGTTCATTAAAATAAAGGGCGCATTTTGTAGAATCCTTTAAGTAGGAGAACAAATGTCAAATAAAAATTTCTCAGCTTAGTTTATACCTTAATCTTATTTATTGTTAAGGAACCCAAGTTTCACTGTTGAAACAGAAAGAATAGTTGAAATAATAACTCTGAATTCTATAAGGATTGATAATCGGATCACAAAGAACTTCTCATTAGCTCTATTTTAGGACACCAGAGGGAACTACTTTTCTCTTTACTGCCATAGGAAACATGTCCAGAGGTATCATAGATATTTCTAATAAGATAGTTTTCAATATATGGTAACATAGGGAAGTTATATTAAAGCATAAGGCCTTCACCACACATTCAGACGCACCTGTATGTCTCCTCCCCCGCCCCATGTTTTGAAACATCACATACTGTGTTTGACTTGCTATGCTTTGTGTGCATGTGTGTGAGCGTGTGTTTCCCACCATGCAGGACTTTAGTCTTCAAGAACTCAAGTGTAAAGTTTGTCAATTTCAGTAGGTATCTACAAAGAACAAAAGAGAGATGAAGACAATAGCTACCCATGGACTTACTTAGGCAACTTGCTGGGCTTTGCACAGATCGTGCTATGGCAGCAAAAGCTAGAGCTGTAGAATCAAAACAGAACTTTGCCCAATTATATATTATGTGCCAGAGTGTTGAGGGAAATATTAAAAAACGAACCGACTGTGCTTGTGCCTCTGCCCCAGAGGCCTGGCTGGCTATGCACTGGTGGGAATGGTCGACCTGTTTTTAATCTCACGGAGATTCTGACTCTGATCTCCACAATCTCTCCACCCAGCTCACTAGGTTCCCACTGGTGAGTCACTACCATGCCAATCCCATGCTTCAAATCCCCCATGGTCTTTGTGGAGCACCTCAGGCAAGCCCAAGCTTGGCCACCGTACCTTTCTCTCTTGAACCCAGATGAGCCACTGCATGAAGGAAAACACAACACAAACTTACTTCAGAAACAATGGTAACTCAATCTCTGGATGCAACAACTAAAACCTAATCTTGTAAGCCTTATTAAAATCTTATTAAAATCTTGCTAGGCAGTGATGGCACATTCCTTTAATCCCAGCAATTGGGAGGCAGAGGCAGGAGGATTTCTGAGTTTGAGGCTAGCCTGGTCTGCAGAGTGAGTTTCAGGACAGCTAGGGCTATACAAAGAAACTCTGTCTTGAAAAAAAAAAAAAAGTCTGCTCCCTTCGGTGGTGAATCCTTTCAGATCCGCCATGATACTAGGAAACTCTAGTGGCTATCTCTTACCCCTCTGCTGTCCCAGGTCCAAAGAGATCTAACTCTCTCCTGCTTCCTCTCTTTGTCAGTCCAACCTGGAAGGACCACCTAATTGCCCAGTGATCAGCTCCTTTATTCATTAGGGGATTGGTTCACAAGAACAGAACCAGACCCATCCATAACACTTCCCCCTTTCTGTTCTAATAAAAAACAAAACCTTTCTCTCAATAGAGAGCACAACTATTACCATTTTATAATTTATAAGGTATAGATAAACCTTACATCTAGTCCATCAACTTTGTCATTAAGACAGAACATTGTCATCTATCCTAAATTAAGACTTATCATTCTATACCTGACTCATGTCCTGGCTTTAGATGGTAAGCCATCTGAAGACCACCCTCTCAAATCTATATCATCTTTTTCAATGCTAAACAGCTTGGGTTGGCTATAAGACTACTAGTCTTCAACCCCATCAGAAATCCAAGAATTACTGATATTAACTGAAAATACACAGGAAGTCTAACACAGCTTCCAAAATTTAGCCAACTTAGAGAGACCAATGATCATCTGGACAGACCCTTACTTCAAAACATTGTAGCATTGGTCTTCAGCCTTCTGGCCAGGATCATCTGACAGACCTTAGAGATACAGGAATATCAAGGACTAGTCTATTCTGTCTCAGCAGAACCAAGCTCTCTTAAACCTGTAATTGTGTCCTTTCTTTGGACAGTATTATGTCTGTAGATGAAAAGAGGCAATTCTTGCCTAGTGACTGTCTCGCCACAACTGGAGTAACACATAGATGCTCAGTTTCTTCTTTGAATCCAAGACAGGGAAAGCTGTCAGGAGCAAACTAGTTTCAACAACAAGTGAATAAATAACATTAAATGTCACGTTCTGTGGATTGCTGATGTTTTTGAAAACCAACTATCTATGTAAAATAATCTGGACTGTTGTCTGTTAACTTCTCTCAGCTACTTCTAATTAAAATCTTGAAAACACCCTAACAATAAACTCAGAGCCATGAATTTGCTATTTGGCCCTAAACTCATAGGCTTAAACATCTCAGATCAGATTAAAATAAGTTATAGAAGGACTGAGTCTAATCCTTGTACTTAAAAAAAAATTGTATCAATAGAAGAAAGTTATATCAATGAAACCCTTGATTTTGCATCAAAATAAATTATGTACCATTTAAGAAATTATGACTGCAGCTTAATAGTAATTAAAAAGATTTCTACCAAATGAGATTATGGCTATGCAATCAATTTTAGCTATTCCTCCCTGTTCCAATTATGACTGTTTCTATATTCCCTAGAAAAAAAACCCTATAATAACCATCCATAGCCCCAAAGTCCAGGGAACTGGGAAGATGACTCTTCATAAGTTTTTCAAGCTGAATATGGGTGTTGAGATAGTTTTGAAAGGGGTGGGTAGGGAAAACGGAGGAGTTGGTTGGCTTTAAGAAGGTCACACCAACAATTGTATTAGTCTCTGATGTCTGTGCCCTGACTGGATTCAGATGAAAAACCAAGACATCAGGAGTTCAAGCAGGTCAGTTCAGCATGTCTGACAAGGAGACTCAGCAAGGCTCTGTATTCTGTAATATACAAATCTTAAAACAAAATATTAGTATCATCAAGATAATTTTTGTTTGATTCTTTGGAATCTAGTTCTTCATGGGGTCTCCCTCTATCAAATCTGACCCATATTACTCTGGAAGATATAAATACCTTAATCACTTTTTTCCAAAAACACAAAGACAAAACCTTTTTTTCCCAAATCAGCATATCCTTGAGCCAGTAATCAGAAAACCCTTTATTTTGACCTCTCTCCCAGAGGAATAATATAACCACAAAACTCAAAATCACACCCATTTTGAAAATCAAAACAACCTAACACAAATGAAGTAAACTAAGATACTGTATGTGTCTGTACTAGGTCTTTCCTATCTTGCCAAGCAGGAAAAGACACTCAAGATTCCTGTGAAGCCCACGGTTAGACAGAATATGAGTATCCTGAGGAGGCAAGTAAAGCAATCTATGCCATCTTATGGTTTGGCTTTCTGCCTGGAGCAGCTAACTTGTTATGCCATCTGTCTGTTCAACTCTGTGCCTGGAGCCACAGACATTTATTTTACTAATACCTGTTTGCTGTCTTCTCTACTTGAAGTCAGTGACTAATTTTTCCTATCCTAGTTCTGAACCTCAGGTGAAATTCCTCATGTGATTCGGATAAAATCTGTAACAAATAAAGTAAACTAAAATACTGCATGTGTATAAACTTGGGCCTTTCCTATGTTGCCAATACAAAACCCAATAGTCCTGTGGAGCTCATGTTAGATAGAACATGAGTAACCTACAAGGTGTATTAAAGCAATATATCTTTATACCATCTTAATACAATAGATTCACACTTCCGTCTATACCTACTTATAAGCAGGCAGCTAGTCAAACCAGGATTTAAACCCAGAATTCCCACAGAGACCACGTTAGACAGAATTTGAGTATACTGTAAGATGTATTAGAGCAATATATCTTTATAACATCTTTAAAATAATTAATTCAAACTTTCACTAATATCTGCCTATAGTAAGCAGGTAGTTTCTACTTGTTAAGCTTTCTGCCTAGTGCAGCCAGCATTCCTCACAGCCGGGGACCTCAGAGCCTGCTGTCTGTTTCAATTCCCATGTGACTCATCTCAGTGCTACCCAGCTATTCACTTAAAATAAATGAATAAATAAAAAAGGAAATAAAATAAAACTCTAACTCTCATGCTAATAATCTTAAATTTCTAGTGGATTCATGCCCAGCCAATACGTTGGTTCACCATCTGTTGAGGGAAATACCAAAAAACAAAACAAAACAAAACAAAACAAAACAAAACAAACAAAAAAGACCCTCGGTGCAAGACTATGCTCTCAGTGCTCTCAGAGCTCTCAGCCCTCCTGCCACCACTGCCAACTCTCTGGAGCTAGCCCCCGCAGCAGCATCATTCATCTGGTTCACTTGTTCTGCAAGCCACTAGTTATTCCTCAGCCATAAACCCGTGTAGTCAGCAACCCCACATTCTAGTAAACAAATGGAACCACCAATCTTGTGGTTGCATAACACAATACCTGGTACCTGGTAGGATCATAACTCTTAAAGCTTAATTGGCCAATCAGATTTGTGTGTCAATAATATCACAATTTACAAGATGCCATACAACAATATCAGAGCCAATTGATAATGATAAAAGCTTTATCCCAATATTTCTAACCTTGTGGAAACATAGCTAATTGTGGCTGGAAAACACCACACAGGTACACGTCAGCCATTTTGGATCCTTCTCCTACTCTGAGATGCTCCTCTCTCTGCCACTCTTAGCCCTGCCTCCCTTTTTCTGTTCAATCACAGGCCTCCCACTGCCCTAATGTGATTGGAAAGGTAAAATCCTGCAACACCAAAGATCTTAAAGAAATCTAAAACACTAACTTAATTTATTGAGTGTAGAAATCTCATACAAATCCACATAAGAGGAAAAAACTGTTTCTTAAAGAAATACTTGGGAAATGTTGTTATATTCAAAATAGGAGTTGAATGCATCCATTGTATCATGCAATGAGAAACAAGCAGATGAAATTATATCCAAGAATCAAGTGAATTATAGCAGAAAGGATTCAATTAGCCAGCTGTTCATCCTAATATACAAGTGAATGTTGGAACAAATTAAGACTAAGTCACTGCATGACCCAAATTAGATCATGTATAATTCTCAACAGAACAGTCATTCTCATTATCATAGATTTCTTTCTTCTTCCTTGTAACTTTATTAAGTACTGAACATTTATAAAAAGTTCATTTAGAGAAGCAGTATCAAAACACCCATTTCATGACTCAGAATAAATACATTTGATGATAATGTAAATGTATTCTAGAATGTAATTAAATTGAACAATTAAAGATAGCCAATTTATGGATATATGAGACAGCTTAAATTTGACAGTTAATGATTCCTTTTCTTTGCCTTCAGACAAATTCTCCCTCAGGATTAATTTTTAAAAGTTCTTATGCTTATGTAAGTTCATTGGGATAAAATGGCCTTTATCATCTGACTCCACATAATCCATTTTTACCCTGAAGAAATTCACTTTATTCCACCCAGCTTCTCTACTAATTATAAGACTGATCTTCACATTATTGTAGTTGTTAAATTTTAATAAATACTAAGTTAATTCTCAGTGTAAGACAACTAGATCCCCAAATTCTCATTGAACAATAGAGGAAAACATTATATAGTTCATTCATTCTTATTTCTTCTTAATGCCACAATCCCCAGAACATAATATATAGTTTCCTTAAGTGTGGTTTAAATAATTCCATGATGTGACTGGCAAGATTGATAAATCAGCCCGCCTCCGTCTTGGGTTTAAATGCCATCTTCTAGTAAAGACAAACTAGGTTCATTCCTGTGATTACATCACTTTCTCTCAAGGTTTGGGCTACGCTCTGACTGTAACCTTAACTACAAATGGCTATGTACTGCCTGTTTCAGGATACATAAATCATGCCTTTGTTTTTAAGACCACATTGTTATGACTACCTTGTTCTGACTATGTTGCAACTATGTCTTTATTTCAGGAGGTTCTTATGAGCAACTTGTATGTTCTGCTTCTGTAATCCTGCCTATTTGCCTGTCAATTCTCCATTTGCAAATCCCCTACTCCTGAGCTATAAAAAATTTATCTAATACTGATCTCTTGAACCACTACCTTAGGGAGAAACAGCCCATGTACTTGAATTAAAAATCTTGTTTTCATCAATTTGGCCATGATTTGTATAGGTGGCCTTTCTCTCCACACCCATGGACTTAATAAGAAAACAATCAGAATATTAACACATTTCAAAATATTTTTGCAAAGCATATTTTTCTCAAAAAAAATGTGGGGATAAGGGAAGGAGTTTGGTCAAGAGAATGGCTCAGTGGTTAAGAGCACTGTCTGCTCTTCCAAAGAACCTGGGTTCGATTTCCAACACCCACATGATAGCTCACAACCATGTACAAGTACAGTTCTAGGGTATCTGACAACTTCCTTGGCTTCTATAATCACCAGGAATATATGTGGTGCCCAGTCATACATGAATGGAAAAATATTCATATATGTGAAATAAAAGTAAGCCAATGTTTTTACAAAATTAATGTTTTCATTTTCTCCAGGGTATGACAGTCAATAGTTCTTTCAAAGGGTCTTAGTAGGCTATTACCATGTCTAGAAACAGGCCAAAGTGGTATTTAAAATTACTGCTTAGGTAATTAATCTACAACATTTTTATACCCTGGAATTCCCTTTAGAACACAGAAAATATTATATTTTGAAGGCCCCAAAACAAGTCAGCATGAAACAGAGTTCAGAAAAGCATCTATAGGCAATCACTTTACTGAACTGTGCCTTTGGGGAAAAATACTTCACAACTTTAAGCTCTGTTTTATGCTCACAGAGCAAATATTTGTAAATTTGTCTATGTTTCTAAATATGTAATGTTACCCCTGAAATGAGGTAGCTGTCCTTACCTCTATCAGTCTTGTCTCCTATCACCCCATGCTGTGGTCAAACTGGATCTCACAGCACTCTGGGAAATCTCCTCCTACTGATCCAAATTCCCAACCAATGGTTATATTTGCTCACCTCTTTCTTAGAGCAGCTCTGTTCTATCTTGGCATGCTTACTTACCCATCTTCCTGTTGTCACATTACACAAATGCATTTCCAACAAAGGAGTTTTCCACATTGTCCAGTAACCGATAGAGTTCTGCTGAAGAGCCCTGTGGGACAGACAAACACCCACAAGAATCTAGTCTGATTATGACTATTGCCACTTGTCCAGATTCAGGCATTTATCCTTTATATAAACCTCTATCATTCTGCATGATTTAACATTTTCCTAACATGTATAAGTGTTGCTTCTTTTTCTGTTGCTGTTTAACCATGGTTTTTATATTCTCCCTTTTCTATATCTACTATCAATGATTGGAAATTAAGGTACCCTTAGGTCCACACTCCAAGAATGGGGACAGAAACACACAGAAGCATGTGACCCATGTTTTTCTTCTAGTCTGTACCTACTATATAAGACTCTGAGCAGCTCTGGAGATTCATTTCAGGACTCAGAAACTTGGCCAGTGTCCTAAACCTCATTGTTCAGGAGTATCCCAACTTCAGAGTATGACCGTGATGACAAAGGAACTCCTCTATTGGACAAATGTCAGATTTTAGCAGGCTCAGACATTAATCTCTGTCCTCGAGCAAAGGCATATTGGACCTTGTTTGAGCTTTCTGCCTAAGAATAACAGAGGGAACAGCTTGAGGTCTGGACCATGGCCAACCTTCAACCTTTCTAAATCTGCCAAATGCTCACTGTGTCTGCAGAATTGTGTCTGTGGACACATATTTTTCTTAGACTGGAAGACCTCCAGGTGTTTGCTTAAGGAAGCCATTGGAACTCAATGCAAATTAAGACCAGCTTTCTAGGAGAAGAGACTCATTTTTTAGGCTCAAGCCTAGAGGACACATTATTTAGATGTTCAATATGTGTTTATGTTGTAAGTTGTTAAACTGCTTAAAATTCTAAAACACAAGACACTTTGCTTTTTAAAAAAGCAAAGGTTTTGCTTTTTAAAATATACTTAAAATTCTAAAATATAAGCCACTTTGCTTTACTTGGGGTTTATAATATACCATATGAAGATTAAATTCAGGTGAAATTTGTTTTCTCAGTAAAGATACACTCCCACACAGCAGTTCCCAAGAACTGATTCAGTCAGTAAGTTTCCACTGAGAAAATTAATTTTATGGGAATAAAAGGAAATAATAAATATGAAATCATAAGTTAAAAATTGTTGTTACCCCTGTATGGAGCTAGGGTGGTTCTGCTTAAGAAAACTTGTTCTTATGCCAGGTGTGGTAGACACATCTATAATCCTGGTACTAGTAAGGCTCAGGCAGAAAGAATATGTCACCGGGTAGTGCTGGCACGTCTTTAATCCCAGCACTTAGGAGGCAGAGGCAGGTGGATTTCTGAGTTCAAGGCCAGCCTGGTCTACAGAGTGAGTTCCAGGACAGCCAGGGCCATACAGAGAAACCCTGTCTTCAAAAACAAGAAAGCAAAAACCAAAAACCAAAAACGACAAAAAAAAAAAAAAAATTAGTCTAAGATAATTTGGCTGTGTTGTGCAGTATTTTAGTTTAACTCACCATGATCACAAAATTCAGCTGTTTAGTTTTGAAGGTTTATTTTATTTTTTTAAAAGACAGATCTCATTATGTAGTTCTGTCAGTCCTAGAACTCATTATGTAGACCAGGCTACCAGGCCAGACGAGAACTCACAGATATCTGCCTGTCTCTGCCTTTGAGTATGAAATTAAAGGCATGTGCTTTGTAAAGTTCTTAACACAGGCTTTCTTCCTCCTTTCTTCCTTCATCCCTCCCTCCCTCCTTCCTTCCTTTCTTCTTCCTYGCTACCTTCATCCCTCCCTCACTTTTCTCTCCCTGCTTCCTTTCAGTTTTTTTTCTTAGCATGTGGGTTCAAGGCTGGATATAGGGAGACCATCTCAAAGACATAATCACCTGAGCTGGAGAGCTGGCAAGTACTCTTGCAGAAGATCTGAGTTTGATTTCCAGCAACAATATCAGGTGGCTACAAATACCTGTAACTTCAACTCCAGAGAATCTAACACCTTTCTCTGGACTTTTCAGACAGGGGCACTCAAACTCAATACACACACACACACACACACACACACACACACACACACACACACACATCTAAATCTTTTTAAACGCATAACAACCTTAAACGTCCCTTAAATGACTATAAAAATACCTATAACAGCTTAATAATGAATACATTAAGTGACACATTGGAAAGTCAGGCTAAATGGAAAGTCTGAGCACAATGGTTTGACTATTTCCTTCAGATTCATCTCCTAATGCAACAGTGTGAAGAGTTGGGACAAAAAGCCCCTCAGGAATTGATTCAACCCCTTTAGTATAGGAATGGGTTAGTTAGGATAGAAGAGGACTTCTGAATAAATGGTGGGTTTGCTCTCTTTCCTTTCTGTTTTTTACTCTAGGAGGTTACAATAAAAGGTCTTTGGCAGAGGTGGGCCCTTTGATTTTAGACACAACAGACTTCAGAGATATTAAAAGAAAACCTTCATTTTTGAGTATATGTGTCAGTTACCCAGTCACTTATACTCTGTGATAACAGCACAAAGCAGATGAAGCAGGGACTTGATGCTAAGAAGTGAAGCTAGTGGGGTAATAACCACTTAAAACTGTGCAAGTGACTTTGAGCTGAGATTAGGAAATGTTGAAGGAGCAGGCCAGGAAAATTCTGAAATGGTCATGAATATGGCATTGAGGACACTTCTTATGAATGCTCAGAAGAACACAAAAGCAGCATGCTTAAATTTTCAAAAGGATTGCTTTGACCAGTGGTTCTCAACCTGTGAGTCTTGACCCCCTTTTGGGGGGAATCAATGACCCTTTCACAGGGGTTATGTAAGACCATTGGAAATATCAGATATTTAAATTATGATTGATAACAGTAGCAAAATTAACAGTTATGAAGTAGTAACAAAAATAATTTTATGGTTTGCTGGTCACCATAACATGAGGAACTGTATTAAAGGACCACAGCATTAGGAAGCATGAGAAGCACTGGCTTAAGTGGTCATCATCATGTTATTGGTAGAAATATAGACGGTAGATTCAACTCTGGTGAAGGCACAGACAGAAAAGAGGAACAGGGTACTGGAAAGTGAAGTGAAGGCCATCCTTGTTATATAGCTGTAAAACCTCACAGAAGTGTATCTGTGTTCAAAGACTATATGAAAATCAGCATTTAAAAGGTGAGCTCTCATTGATGAAATGTGTAGACAACAAAGTATTTAAGACATTATATGACTTAAGACTCTATGGTTTATGGCCCTGCACTGTGTAAGCCATTGCTTGGTTTGAGGTACTGCATGGTTTCTTTTTCTTTTTGGCCACTTACAGTGAAAGGAGAGAAGAAATTATTTAAGGAAAACAATTAAAAGAGAAGCAGGAGAGGTTTGGATAACTCTTAGCTTGGCTGTGTGAAAAGATGAAAAATGTGTGTCCTGTAGAGAGAAGAGCAGAGGTACAGCCAAGTGATCATTTGCTAAAGAGATTAATATAGGCAAAGAACAGCCAAGGCAAAGGAAGAATGATTCCAAAGATGTTTTAGAGATCCTTAAGGTGAGTGGTAAGCTGGAGAAAATGGTTGCCCAAGAATGCCTACAGAAACTTCGTATATGAATTTTCTTCCTTGAATTCTGGTACAGTCCTCCTGAGCTACCCTAGCCACACATGACATATGCAACCCAGGTGAGCCTGTTTCTCCCAAAAGTATAAGTCATAAAACTTTGATGTTATCCATAACACAAGACCTTTGGGACTATGGTGACCTCCACCTAAATATCACAGGATGTTGTAGAAAGGCTTAGGGAAGTCAGCTTTGGATGGAACAGAGTAGGGGAGATTTTCAAAGCAGAGCCACCTCAGAGAGCTCCTACTAGTTAGTATCTTGTAGTGCCACAAGAGATGTTTTAGGGCTGTAGGGCAAGCAGCATATGTCTGCTCGGATGGCCCTGAAGCACCTCAAGAAATGTTCCGGCATCCTTAGTTATCAGGGAAATGCAAATCAAAGCAACCCTGAGATTCCACCTCACACAGGTCAGAATGGCTAAGATAAAAACTCAGGGGACAGCAGATGCTGGAGAGGATGTGGGGAAAGAGGAAAACTTCTCCATTGTTTGTGGGATTGCCAGCTAGTAAAACCACTCTGGAAATCAGTTTGGCGGTTCCTCCGAAAACTGGACATAGTACTACCTGAGGAGCCAGCTATACCACTCCTGGGCATATACCCAGAAGATGCTCCAACATGTAATAAGGACACATGCTCCACTATGTTCATAGTGGCCTTATTTATAATAGCCAGAAGCTAGAAAGAACCCAGATGTCCTTCAACAGAGAAATGGATACAGAAATTGTGGTATATTTACACATTGGAGTACTATTGAGCTATTAAAAACACTGAATTCATGAAATTCTTAGGCAAATGGATGGAACTAGAAAGTGTCATTCTCAGTGAGGTAACCCAATCACAAAAGAACACACATGGTATGTACTCATTGATAAGTGGATGTTAGCCCAAAATCTCAAAATAAACAAGTTACAATACACACCACAGGAAGCTCAAGAAGAAGGAGGACTGAAGTTGGGTTGCTTGGGTTCCTCTGAGAAAGGGATCAAAATACTCACAGGAGCAATAATGGAGACAAAGTATGGAGCAGAGACTGAGGAAAGGCCAACCAGAGACTGCCTACCTGGGGATTCATCTTATAAACAGTCACCAAACCCCGATACTACTATGGATGACAAGAAGTGCATACCAAAAGGACCTGGTATGGTTGTCACAGGAAGCGCCCTGCCAGAGCCTTAAACATACAGAGGTAGATGCTAGCAGCCAACCATTGACCTGGGCGTGAGGTTCCCAATGGAGGAGTTGGAGGGCAGATTGGAGGAGCTGAAGGGGTTTAGAGTCCCATGGGAAGAACAATGAGGTTGGCCACCCAGATGCCCAAGACCCCCAGGGACTAAACCATCAATCAAGGGGTACACATGGTTCCAGTAAAAAATGTGGCAGAGGAATGCCTTGTCGGGCATCAGTGGGAGGAGAGGTCCTTGGTCCTGTGAAGGCTCAATAGATGCCCCAACAAAGGGAAATCAAGGGTGGGGGAGGTGGGAGTGGGTCAGGTGGAAGGGCATATACTTGGAGACAGGGGCTGGGAGGAGGGGTTGAGGGTTTTTGGGCAGGGGGGAAGTGGGGAAGGTTTTAGCATTTGAAATGTAAATGAAGATTATATTGAGAGAGAGAGAGAGAGACTGAGAGAGAGAGAGAGAGAGAGAGAGAGAGAGAGAGAGAGAGAGAGAGAGAGAGAGAGAGAGAGAGAGAGGTGTTCCAGGGCTGTAGGGCAAGCAGCATATGTCACCAACCTGGAAAGCTACAAGCATGAAGTGTCAACCCATACGAACTTTTGGGCAGGGTTAATGGAACTTAGAACTAGATGGGAATGGACCTACTTAAGATCTTAGAGGCCCAAACCATGGTTCCAGTGTGCTCAGGAAGTCAAATACAGAGTCAAAGGTGGTTTCTATTTTATTTTTTAAATTTTTTTTATTTCAACTTTCACACTAAAGACTTTCTGTGCTTGGTTTTAGAATTATTTGGGAGCAGTTACCTTTTTTATTCTATTCTACTCCTCTGACATGAGAAAGTCTAAGCTCTTCTTATCCCGCTACTGGATTTGGGAAGCAGATAATTGTGATCAATTAGAAATAAACTTGCGTCTCAATGAACTGTGGCTTAATTGTGATTCACTTGATTTAGATAGAATCAATGTGAATTTAGATACAATGTGAATTTTAGGCTGTTGGCTTGAGGTGGAGCTGAAAGTCAGTTAAGATTTGGGGACTATGAATAATTTTTTCTTGTGAGAAGGTCATGGATTTTGGTGGCCAAAGACAAAATGTGCATTTGAATGTGTATTCAGATCGCTTCTAGGCCTTTTGGCTAAGATCAAGTGTGAATGTGTATTCAGGGCTTGATGGTCAAACCCACAAGTAACCTGAAAAAAAAACGGGACTAATACTAGTGTTGTGGGATGAGTTAGTTTTCACAGGAGAGGGATCTGGTTGAAATGCTGAACTGAGCCACATCTTTAATCCCAACACTTGGGAGGCAAAGGGAGGCAGATCTCTGTGAGTTCAAGGCCAGCCTGGTCGACTGAGCAAGTTATACAACTACCAGGGCTACACCAAGAGAATCTGTTTCAAACAACAACAACAACAACAACAACAACAACAACAACAACAACGATAAAAACAAGTGAATTGAACCTCATGACTCCCTCCCTCCTTCCTACATTCTTGCTTGCCATGTTGTTTTCCATTGTGGCATGATGTAACAGGAAGGCACCATAATCAATAATTTTCTGTTCTCCACAGACTACTTAGCCTCAGCTATTCTATTTCAGTAGTATGAAAATAAATGAATTGGTTAAGAAAAAGAGTAATATACAAATGTAAACTTGAATGTTTACACTTAGATAGCTATAACATTCATAGCAGAAAATGTCTCTTCTATCTAGTTCTCATTTGGTAGTCAAGAAAATCAAGATGCCAATGAGTAAGAAATTTGGTTGCTGTTCTAAAATTTAGGTATGGTCGAATTACTTTTGGTTTGTGGCCAGATAAAACAAGTAAACCAAATAGAATAGCATTATAATCTAAGAAAAAAAATATGGGGCTATGGAGTTGGCTCAGTGTTGGTAAAAGGAATTGTGCAAATATGAGGCGCTAGCACCAAACCAGGCATTTGGTGCTTGGGAGTAAAAGAACTGCCAGGGTTGGCTGGGAAGGAAGCTTCTAGGAAAACCAGTAAGCTTTAAGTTCAGTGAGAGATGATCTTGAGAGAATATCACAGAGGGTGGTAGATCAGGACAGCAGGCATCCTTCTCTGGCCTCTCTGCCATGGCCTACAAAATCTGTTCTACTCTGGTAAGATGACTCTTCTCTTTATACACTCTATATACACATGGACCCTCAGCTCTTTAACAAAGCCTTTTTCTTTGTGGGTTTCTTTCTGTCATTTACATTTTTCTCTCTGTTGTGAGCATGGTTGATGGCTGTTCCTCAGCCAGGTCTCTGCACATGTTGCTTTGTTTTCTGTCATTCAACAATTTCCTGTTTCTGTTCAGCACTTTTCATTACCTGGGATGGTATGATCTGCTCCTTGTCCCATCAGAAAATTCTCGCACAAGAAACTTTATATGAGAATATATGCTTTTGCTAATGTAAGAAATGTAACATTTCTTTTGTGTCTGCTGGTATGTCAGTCATCTTTCTCATTGTGAGGACAGGATTCTTAACATTTAAAACTTAAAAGGAGGTAATATTAGTTTCACTTATGGTTCCAGACATTGCAGTCCATCGTGGCTGGGAGGGAGACAGAACAGGTTACAACAGGACAGAAAGTAAGTAGAGCCAAAGAACAAAAACAGGAAAGAGCCAAGGGAAGATATGGTCCCCAGGGATACTGCCCTCAATCACCTGCTGCCTCCAACCAGGCGCTGTTTTCCACACATAGTCTCTGTAAATTCTGAATCTTTCAATGGGTAAAACCAGTCATTAGGACAGAGAACTTATGATCAATTTGTTTCTGATAACATCCTCCCGGACAGACCCAGAGGTTTGATTTATTTGTTTTCTGGGCATTTCTCCATTTAAACAAGTTATCAGTCAAAATTAATCATTACTACTACGAGTCCCTGCATTTAAAATATTTTATGAGCACTGTTTTATTTAATTTTCATGGCGATTCTACTAGCAAAATATTATCACCATTCATGAGGAGGAAAAGAGAATCTCATAAATGTAAAAAGCAGGCCTGGGATAGGATTCAAACTTGGGTTTACCTTTAGCTTTAGGCATTGAACTAAAAACAATTCAAAGGAAATGAGAATTCAACACATAAATGACAAACCCACTCACAGATATGTGGTAATGGAGCTAAAGCAGAAAATAGGCATTGGAACTCTTCAGGGATAGTTCATTAAGGAGAATCTTTAAGGAGCACTGAATAAGTATTTTCGTGTTGCAAGGCAGAACTGAACACACTATATTCTCTTTGAAATGTTTGCTTAGTCGATGGAAAAGAATATATTCTATTATCAAGTCTATTATGTTACCATGTTACTATCTAAATCTAGAGCTCTTCGTTCTTAGAGGACAATGTTTCTAGTGTTCTTCAAACCTGTGATTCCTATTATGTCTGGTATAGCAGAGACAAGAGCGTGTCTTGTGTAGACTATCTCTGGATTTTTATTTTATTCCCTTCGGCCAAATAAATTCTTCTTTATTTTTTTAACCTGTATGGTATTTTTAGATTTAAATTTTGTTTTGTTGTTTGTCTATCTGAGACATGTTACATTGTATAGCTCTGGCTAGGCCTGGAATTCACTTTGCAGATCAGGTTGGCCCTCAACTCAGAGAGATTTACTTTACTTTGCCTCCAGAATGCTGGGATTAAAGATTTGTGGACCAAGCCTGGTTTTGTTTGTTTGTTTGTTTGTTTGTTTATCTCCTGTCCAAAGTTTTCTTTGTTTGCTGAGGGTTTTGTTTATTTGATTTTGAGTTGGGAGGAAGGTCTGTTTATTGACCAGAACTAATCTTATAGTTGTCTAGGTAGTTTTACCCGCAGTAAGTAGACCCACATTCAGTGATGACTTTCTGCCTTGTGTAAACTGAAGCTTGAGAGCTGGCTTTTAAGTTCCAGAGAATCATGCCTATTTCTTATGCAGCTGGGAAACTACCAACTAGTTTTGGAAGTGAGCATTCCTTCTTGGTCATCTCTGTGCATCAGGTAACCAGAATATACCTACGGAGGGATACTCTCTAGCAACACAAATACTGTGGCATCCAAGCCACCAAGTTATAGGACCTCGGTGAAAGGGGAACAGATTTTGGTGAGAACCGGTCAAAGCAAACCTTTCTTAATCAGGTTTCTCTTAGAATGAGCAGTGGTTGAGTCAACTATCCTATGTGAATCAAAACTGACTCACATCCCTTGTGATGCTTAGATAGAAAACTATGGACTGTCTCTAATTAAGTTCAGAGAATCTAAGTTCCTGTGGAACTAAACAAACAATTATATCTAATATTGGCCCAAACATGCTCTCTGGGTTCTGAATAGATGATGGTGTGATTGAGAGTGGGAGAAATGATCTCGATCTTGTTGACTTATGCTAACCACAAATATTTCTTTCAGTAGGGCACAGAGTAATCCTTGTCCTTAAGAATCTCTGATGAAATCTCTGAAAGCATGGAACATAATTAAACTCAGAGTTTTTCAGATGAGTGTGGTTGTGTGAATAAAGATGAGATTTAATTGGGCTGGTTTAGAAGTTCTTTGGTTTGCTTGTCTGTATTTGTTCTTGTTGCTACTGAGGCATAAAAATGGTCCTGTTAAATCAGACTGTCAAAATAGCAAGGTTCCCTGTTTGATTTACTCATGCCACATAAACCCATGCAAACTGATATGAATGCCACATTTGAGAAAAATCTCTCAATTGGGAAAATATACCAGGGCACATTAAAAAGGGATTAAATGGATTTCTTTTCTCAAGACACGTTTGGTAGGTAGAAAGGAATTCTGAGGTGACTCCTGGGTAATGGTCTAGCTAAAGATGTCTGTTTCTCCTGGAAATTGCTCCACCAGACTCCACTTTGTCACTTGGGGGATGGGAAGAGGAAAACTGTAAGAAGCAAGCTTTCATTTACCCGGAAAGCAGAAGCTGACCATTGAAATCCTGACCTTCTGCAGAGCCAGCAGCAGCTCACACATTTCAAAGAAACCCCATGGTGAGCTTTGCTGAGGGTAGGTATCACAAGGTGTGCTCCACTTCTCTGCTCTACATTTATAGAATACAGACAACTGAGCGTGACCCAGTTAGTTGATTTCCACAACTTGTACTGAAGGCTCGCTTTATTCAAAATGTCTCCATGCTATCATTTTTAAGTTAAGTTATAAAGCTAGTGGATTTAAAGGTTAATGCTGGTGTAGTATACAGAGGCATCCAGAAACTGGAGTATCTTTCAGAGTGGTGTTTATATCAAAGCACAGCAAGATGCAATGAAGTTTGTGAGATGTTCAATGATTGCTCCTGAAAATCTAAATTCACTGGGGAGGGAAGGGCATGGTGGAAAGATAGGGAACCCTAGTATCAGTAGCCTCAAACGGGACAAGGGTTCGGGTCCTCAAAAAGGAATGGCTTTCACAGTACTGGTTCTATTGGAAGTAAAATAGATCCTTATTAATTGAAAATAGCAGTATTTTAGACAGAAAGATTTGTAGTGTGCAGTAGCTATTTTACAAGTATTTTATTGCTTTGAGTGTAGAAGGTTGGGGCTGGAAAGGCAGCTCAGTGGTAAGACCATTTGTTTCTCTTCATTCCAGAGGACTTGCTTCTCAAAATTCTGTTTGGCGACTTAAAATTTACCTGTAACTTCAATTCCAAGAGACATGACAACCTCTTCAAGTCTTCCCAGGCACTCACATGGCATTCACGTGTCACACATACCCACACACAACCAGATAAATAGTTACAAAGTTGAGAGAAAGTGCAGTGTGTTTTTGTTATACTTTTACTGCTCCAAGGCTTAAGTTTTATTAGCAATTAGAATGCTTATTGATACTTCCGATACAAAACTCATTCATTAATATGCCCTACCTTATTCATGAGTAAGTCCTACTGACTCATATAGTAATAGGGCTTCCGAGTCATTACCAAAACCACTGCAATGCAGGAGTTCAGTGGGATTAGATTGTACAGTTGCTATTTAGAACCTGTGTTTGGTAACCTCTTACTGTTATAAAATGTAACACCACACCAATGCTATTACATATAATGTGGCAGTGGGCAGGGGTAAGGAAGTCCTGGCAGGCCCTTGTCAAGGTATCCCCCTGAGAAGTCATGCCATGAGACAGACCTCGTATAAGGGAAATTTATTTGGAGGAATGAGGACCTAGAGAAGGGGCAGAGGCAGACAGATGGGAGCAAAGCCATGGGGGCAGAGAAGGGGGGATGGGCAGAGAAGAACGGAAACATGGGCGGGAACATGTGAGTGAAAAGAATCCTTTTTTTATGCCGCTGGGTGTGTCACCCGCACCTGGTGGCAGGGAGGTAATGGTGGCAGGTGATGACGTGAGCTGTTGCTAGGTCTCTGGGAGGAGTCTAACTGAATCACCTGTAAGCCAGCACTTAAACGTGATCTTTAAAGTGTTGTTTAAATTCATTTTTATTTTTATGTTTTATGCGTGTGGGTGTTTTTCTTGCATATATGTCTGTATACCATGTATGTGCTTAGTGTCCACAACCAAAGGAGAGCATCATATCTACTAGAATGGGAGTTACAGATGGTTGTGAGCTACTAAGTAGGTGCTGGGAGTTAAACTTGAGTCCTTTATAACAGCTCCCAGTACTTTAACTTTATAACAGTAATCTTTCCAGTGTCAAGAAACTTGACAATTGGATTTTGCTTCTGTCCCCCATCCCCCAAGCAAACTAATTTCAAGTGGGAATAATTAGTGTTTGAAATCTTAATTTTGCAGAGGAAAAAAAAAACCATCTGTGTAAAAAGAGAGAGTCAACATTATTGTTATAAATTTTCCCTTTTAGATAAAAGGAAATTCTACCTAGAGCTGGAAGGAAAGATGCTCTCCCCAGACCCTTGTAAAATCTTCAGAATTAACACTGTAAAAGTGTTAACTTGCTTAAATGAGTTGGTAAATTGAAAACTGAATATATACAAAGGATATCTCATTTTTTATGTATATAGAATTGTGTCTAAAGTACATTCTACATTCAGGAAATAAGTAAATGAGAGTAGATACAGGATATTTGATAGTGTGAGGAAGAGGTCAAGAAGCAGACATGACAAGCACTGGCCACTTACTCAAGATAAACCATGAGGCAGCACCATGAGCATGATCGTTGGGAGGCTTGTCCCTAGAGGATGCTGTATTCCTAAAGAAGCCACTTACATGTATGTGTATGCTGATGGCACCTGTACAAAACAGACCTTGTTTTCACTTGACCCTTGGATTTTGTTAAGCCTTATCCAGCAAAGTAAGAGGGTGATGTATCCATGTGCTTTGAGAATGACTCTCATTTGAATACTTGGCTGTCAGTTGGTGGTAACATTGGGGAGATTTAGGAGGTGTGGCCCTGTAGAAAGATGTATGTGACTGAGAGTGGCTGTGGCATATGCTCTTTCTTCCTTTCTACCCCACCCCCACCCCCAACCCCTATTTGCCGTTAAGACATGCAACCCAGCTTCCTGCTCTTGCCATCATACCTGTATGCTATTGTGGAGAGCCTTGGGGGGGGGGATGCTTGGCAGGAATCTGACCTTGGCCAAGGACAAGGAAATGTGCTTCAGGCAGGAATCTGACTTTAGGCCATGACAAGGAAGTAGGCTCAGGCAGGAATCTGACATTAGGGCATGACAAAGAAGTAAGCTCAGGCAGGAATCTAATTTTAGGCTAGAACAAAGAAGTAGGCTTCAGGCATGAATGTGACTTTGGGCTAAGATGGGGAAGTAGGCTTAGATATCTTGGTCATCCTGATAAGCCTTTAGTAACAGAGATCTCTGGAATGGTCACAGGGAGTTTTTTTTATTGCCTTGCTTGTTCCTGTAATGTTTGTGTTTATTGTCTTGCTTGTTCTTCATTGTACTACTTGCCCTTAATACTTGCATGTAATTAAAATGATATAAAAGCAGATTGGGAGAAAATAAACCTTCCTTCCGTCTCAGAATTGACTGGGGTTATGCTGTAGCTTTGTCTAATTGTCTCTTTCTTTTCAATCCCCACTCCCTCGCTGGAGAACCTGTTGACTGACTGAGCGGGCTTGGTCATGCCATGATGAACCCTAATCCCTCTGGAACAATAAACCCTTCTGTAAATTGCCTTGGTTGTGGTGTTTTATCACCGCAATAGAAAAGTGTTACAATATCAAATAGACAGATTTGTTTTTTTTGTTTGCGTAATTTTACACAGAGGACATTTATAGGGCAAAGATTTAAAGGCTTACATGATTGTAAGTTTACAGATTGATTTCAGGATTTAAGAATGTAGCAATATAGTTCTTGTAGAAGGAGAAAACCAAAAATTATACTACTTTATCATACTTAGTGTTAATCCCGAGATTCTCATGAGGAAGAAAAACAATTTCCATAATTTCGAGTCAAATATAAAGCAAGCTTTAATTATACTAACCAGGTTGGACTCTAGTCAGGCCCACTCTCTTGGATCCCAGCTAGTGGAGATGAGTCATAGTTTGTAAGGGTTTTTAAGGGTGAAACCATAAGGATACCATACTTCCCATGTGACTTTGTTATTTTCCAAAAACTACAACTCCCAAGATCCCCTTGGCCTTGGGCAGATAAAGCTTACGGATTTTGCTCTCACATAAATTTTTGGGGATAGTGGATGAGGTTGACAAAAGACAGATTAACCAAAGAAAAAGGTTGTTGGTATGCATAGCCAGGAAAAGAAATAGTTGGCTTAGGTTGGAGAGTTGGATCAGTGGCTAAAAGCACTTGTTGTTGCAAAAGACCTGGGTTTGATTCTCAGCACCAACATGGAGGCTCACCATCTCCTCAAGGACCAGCACCCTTTGGTACATAGATACAAATGAAGGCAAAACTCTTAAAAAACATATTTTTTAAAAGAAATAGTTGGCTCATCAAATCTCCAAGTTTAGGGACTTAAAAACCTAATTTAATAAATAAAAAGAGAGACATTAGCAGAAAAAGTGGGACAGCATAACAATTTATTAATGTAGAACAAGTAGAGTTTTGAAGAATGCATGAGAGTTGTGAAAGTTTATGGTGATGTTTGTCAGTTCACTTGTGAGAAGTCTTGCTTTTTCCTTCCCAGACAGGAGCCACCCTGTGTACCTGCTATGTAATCCACCTGCAGAGGGAACTTATTTTCCAGCAGATGCTACTTTGGTTCAGATATTGGAAGAATCAGAAAAGCTTGTCTTTGCATGTGTTGATTCTCAGTAGCCTTCCACAGTTTATGCCAAAGTATCATTTATTAGCGAGTCATATAAATTCTGGTCCCACATACTCTATAACCAGCTGCCAGAATTAACTCAACATGTATAAAAAGGGATGTGGATCTTTACACTAAGATATAACATTTTGACGACATGTAAAGTTAAAAGATGGTAATTGGAAAATTCTGTAGCACATTTCAAAATCAGTTCTAGGTTTCACCCCCAAACAGGTAGCAACTAAGACACTGTTTCTTAAAGAATCTAACATAATCTTGAAAATGACAAACACAGTATTTTGATAAAAGAAATCATTACAGAGACAGGATATACTGAATTATACTTTCTCATGATAACAACAATTTAAGTACATTAGAGGAAAGAATTTAATAGAGCCACATTGAAAATTTACATATTTTGAACTATTTGTAAATGAATAGAGGACTTGATTAATAGATCCCTACTTTTTTTTTTTGTTTGTTTTTTTTTGTTTTTGTTTTTTTGTTTTTTTGTTTTTTTGGATTTGGTTTTTTGGAGACAGGGTTTCTCTGTATAGCCCTGGCTGTCCTGGAACTCACTCTATAGACCAGGCTGGCCTGGAACTCACTCTGTAGACCAGGCTGGCCTCGAACTCAGAAATCCGCCTGCCTCTGCCTCCATAGATCCCTACTATTAATGTATGTTTTACTAAGAGTTTATATTCATGGCCCAAGAATTTATTTAAAATTTTGGGTAAAAGATTATCACATTCAGGAAGCAGAGGCAGATGAATCTTGATCAAGGCCAGCCTGGTCTTTAAGTTCTAGGACAGCCAGGGCTATACAGAGAAACCCTATCTCAAAAAAACAAATGAAACCAACCAATCAACCAATCAACTGCAAAGAGTGTCATATGCTAACTTTGGCTATTCTCTCATCTTAGAAGAGAAGAACATGCTGCCTTGTGGGGCAACAGGGTGGGGTGACAGGCTATGCAGTAGGGGAAGAAGCAAGGTGTAGAAAGGTGCTGAACATCTCCATTCACGAGGAATCTAAATGGACAGACTTAGAAACAGAGTGGGGTCTTCACCATAGGTGGGGATGAAGAAGATTGGGAAACTCCTTGCAAATGTTGTTTCTAGAGTAAATGAGAGGTGGCTAGACATTGCTATAGTGCCCCTCGGTCATAAGTAAGCAATGACAATGAAAGCCAGCATAAATGGCTTTAACAAAACAGAAATGTCAATTAATGTCTTACTAAGAACTTCCCACTGAAATGATCCAAATGAAGTTTGTCCTTTAATCAATTAAGACCCTTCTTGCCCTGCTGCTGTGCTCACCCTGTGAAGTCTCTCCTACACATCCAGGCTCCTTTGGCAGGTCTTCAAGCTTCTCCTAGTTAGTATTTGGCAGGCCTATGCATCCTGTCTGCTTAATTAAACATTTGAAAGTTTTAATATAACAAAACTTGTCTTTTAGCAATGAGTAGTAAGCTTTGGTTTTAAAAGAGGGATAACTTCAGAGTTCAAGTGGCAGCCGGCATAGAGCTCTACCTAAATGGTATGCTGTCATTTAAAAAAAAAAACTCGTTTACATGTAAATTTCATGTTCTATTTCTTTGAAACACAGAATCACTATGTAGCCCTGGTTAGTCTAGAACTCTCTACATAGACTGGACTTTCTTGTCTGGACCTGATAGAGATATGTCTGCATCTGTTCCAAGTCTGGGATTGTAAGTATGTGCCACTATGCCCAGCTATATTTATAAATAGTAGTAGCATAATATGAGCTAACATTCACAGTGCTTGTCTTGTGCCAGATATATTGGAGAGGTTGATATCAATTAGCTCTTTTAGTTTTTATCACAGCCTTTTTAAGGCAGCACTGTTATTGGCTACATATTATCATTGAGAAACCTCAGGTGTTGAGAAAAGAAATGGGTAAAACGCCATTGGTTTAATTCATACTTGGGTACTTTATAACTAGAAATGCAGTCTTTACAGTCCAAAGGCAGAGGTACATAGTGAAGGCTCATTTCTCATAGATGTTATTATTTTAAGGTAGAAGGGATAGAAAGGCAAGAGGCAGAAAGGGTGAACAACTCCACTGCATCTCTTTTATAATGGTGCTGTTCATAGGGCTCCACTGTTATTGTAACTTAATGCCATCCTGAGCCCTCATCTTTTAATCATATTACATTGGCAATCAGTTTCAACATATTAACTGTGCACTAGACACTTAGACTATGGCTGATATAAGGTGAAAACATGAATGAACTCATTAGCTATCTACTCAGTTGTGTCCCTCCTGTTTGCCACATATATTTCAGAGGCCTGGGGAATACAGTGGTGAGCAACATCATTAAGGTTTTTTTTGTGTGTGTTTTGTGTTTTGTTTGTTTATTTTCTTCAGTAGAGAGTCTGATTGACAGATACTGATGTACTGGCAGTGGCAGATGGAAATATCAAGAGGATGGCTGGGACGGGACCATTTATTTGTGTGTCATTTCTCAATAAGAGAATAATTGGAGTCAAGGTTGATTCATAAGTTTCTAGCTTGAATAACTAGGTCAAAGTTCAGAGGAGGGAGACAGGATGACTTCATTTTTTAATTTAATAACTTTTGGATGTCTACAGGATATTCAAATGATGATATTGAGAACAAGCAAGATATATGTACTTATGAAGTGAAAATGTATGAAGGGCAAAGATCAAAATAAAAATTTAATTAATACTCTGTGAATAAATGGGCAAAGTAAGTTATAACAAACTACAGACACACACACACAAAGAGAGAAACTGAGAGCCTATTATCTGTCTATCTATCTATGTATTTATATATCTATCTATCATGTGACTATAAGTCAATCTATCTATCTTTGTATCTATGTATGTATCTATTTACCTATCATTGGTCTATATGTCGGATCTATCTATCTATCTATCTATCTATCTATCTATCTATCTATCTATCTATCTATCTATCATCTATCTATCTATCATCTATCATCTATCTATCTATCTATCTATCTATCTATCTATCTATCTATCTATCTATCTATTTTTGAGAAAAGGTCTTACTCTGTAGCTCTGACTGTCCTGGAACTTACTTTGTAGACCAGTATGACCTTGAACTCGAGAGACTCACCCGACTCTATCTCCAGAGTGCTCGGATCAAATGTGCGTGCCTCTGTGCCCAGCTTATCTCTTTAAGTATTTGTATTTTTTTGCAATTAACAATCTTTAATACAAAACAATGTAAGGAATAAGCAAATGACAGATATGACAAACTTTGTAAAAGATGAGTAGAGAGAAGGAACTAGTCCTGAAGTAGGAAGATATTCTTAAAAAGATAGGGCTCTAGGTCAACCTAGAGTTCACCTAGGAGACCATCCAGTGATGGGCATTTGAAAGAGAGGTGAGAAGTGAAGGTGCAGAGTACACTTTGCAACAGTTGCACATAAGGAAGCCAAAGGAGAGGTGATGGGCTCCATTTGCACTGAACTTACACATAAAATTAAGAATATAAGCACGGAAAATTAAATACTTATGAGTACTCTGTTTTATGCAGTATGTAAATTGGCAGAATAGACCTTGTCTATAGATGCTGGGGAAGCATCAGAATAGCTGTGATATCCTAGGGTTAAGCAGGGAAAAGATTGCAAAGTGAATGAAATCACAGTGCCATAGAGTCCATTCAACTCCCAGCACTTGGGTGGCAGAGGCAGGCWGATTTCGGAATTTGAGGCTAGACTGGTCTACAGAATGAGTTCCAGAACAGCCAAGGCTACACAGAGAAATCCTCTCTTAGGGAAAAAAAAGGTGTGATTGCTCTCACAATGGGAGTACCATTACTGTCTTCTGTAATTAGGGGAGGGCAAGCTCCGGGGAAAAGAAAAAGGGATCCAGTGATGGTAGCTTTTAATGAAAGAAAGGACATCAGAAAGAAGWTAGAATTATAATTATAATTCTAAAGTTTATTAATGCATTAAAAATTTACCATAGAGCTTTGTGTAGTGGCACATGCTTTTAATCCCAGCAGTCAGTAGGCAAAGACAAGAGGATTTCTCTAAGTTAGAGGCCAGCCTGTGCTGTAGAGTGAGTTCCAGGGCAGTCTGAGCTATGTAGTGAGACCTTGTCTTTAGGACGAGGGGTTGCCATGTAAAAACAATTTTTGTTGCTATTTTTGAGTCACATCTTAAATAAAAAATCCTTTACTTTGAATTTTGCCTTTAATGAACCTTGTCTGGGTTTGTATCTAATATAATCCTGTTTGAGGAGACTGAATATAGGCCAGGAATGACTTCATGGTTAGAACAAATGAATGGAGTTCTTTGAATTGATTATGCATGCATTTATTTTTCTCTTAGGTTGCATGCCAATTGCTTTGTCTCCTCCATTATCTTAATTTCTAAGGAAAGCTAATTATAACCTAGCATAAGTGGACACACAAAAGAAAGTATCTGGTTTTGTACCCAGGCCACTCTTTTGCAAGTGTGAAGTTTCCTGCAATATTTGCTTTCTTTATTTCTAGAGCTCTTATTGCTGAAGTGACTGTAAACAATTCCTGGGGATTATGCAGATTAATTGCTTCCAATTTTCAAGGAAATAAAGCTTGAGCAGACCAAGCAACTGAAGAACCATGCAGCTATATAGTATTCAGAGCATGTTTATCCTGTGTCTCTCAGCAAGCAGATTCCCAGGGGATTCTATGAAGTCTCAGTAGGAGTACTCAACATGTATTAACATGACTAAGGACAATTCACTTTCTTCCAACAATTTATTCTGGTGTAAGTGGATCTGAAGAACTCTTCCAGATGAATTATCCTAGGGGCTCAGTAAATAGATTCACTGAGTGTTGACTACCAACATGTCTTCAGTCTGGTGAGTCCACTTCTCTCACAAGTCACACAAAGTAGGCTTGTTACTTCCAAAGAGGCATCAAGGAATAACTGTGATCAAGGATTCATGGTAAGGTGGTCTCCAAGGCTCAGGAAAGTTGCCCAAGACAGATGATTCTTGTCTCTATGATCCTTATATGAAGCACAGCTGAGGAACACCAGCAAGCAGCATACCTTGGGTTTTATATCTTGAGTGACACATGATATGCTGGACTTAAGTGTGGATGGACACTCAATCTTTAGGGATCGATCAGATCCCAGGAATGACCAGGCTGGTTCTTGTGGAGGGAGAGTTTTGCTTTCTCAGCACATTCCGCACTTCAAGATCAAATGAGAACCCAAATGCAGGAATGTAGCTGTCCAGCAGCTTTGGTTGAATCATTTCCACTTTGTTTTGAGGTAGAGTCTGCCTCTGGATTACATACTTCAAAGCCTACCCCCAGTGACACACTTCCTCCAACAAGGCCAAGTTTTAGTAATCCTTTCCAAAATCAGTTTCATCAACTAGAAACCAAACATTCCAGTAGGTGAGCCTATGGAGACCATTCTCATTCAAACTACTCCATTGAACCTTACATCAATTAAGAATTTATCAGGCAAATCTCAGAACCCACGTGGCAGCTCACAGATGTCTGTAATTTCAGTTCCAGGAGATACAACACCCTCACACAGACATACATGGAGGCAGAACACAAATGTAAATAAAAAAATAAAAATAAATTTTCAGAGGGCTCTAGTAAAAGTGAACACATCCCCCATAGAATGTGCAAATTTTGTTTGTCATAACAAAAGAATGATACACAGAACATAGAAAAAATCCTACAATCCTGCAATATTTGTTCTACATACTTAGATTTTTCTATTTTCCTAGCTGCTTAAAAGTAAATTTGATATTAAGAATTTTTTCTTTTATAAAAAAAATACTCATTAGCATCTTCATAGCTTTATTTGTAAAGAAGATAGGATATAATGAAATTTAATCAAGTATATTCTGGAAGCTTCTGTGATGTTTGTAATTTATCCCAGAAAGAAAAAAAAAAACAAAAAACGATCAACGACAGAGTCCTTGAGCTCAAAGATAATCAAATCTGACTCCTGAATTTCCCAAAGACCTGGGGGGATTTCGTGACTTGAGCAGATAGAACAGCTGCCCTCTGATGCTGTAGATCCACAGCACTGCAGCTGTAACAGACCCCACTTTACTTCTGGTGAAAATCTTATTAGCAAAGGAAACAAAGTACAGTACTGATGAATTCAGCAAACAAAACACCCATTAGAAAACAAGATTAGGAGAGGGCTAAAATCAGTCCCATGCAGCTATGTTTTATGACTTCAAGCCTTTGATTCTCAGCCACAGAACTCACTGGTTTGCAGGATCATGGATGTCCTGTGCAGATGAAGTTTATTTGCAGAGCATATGTCACAGAGCTTCTCTGAGATTTAATGAGATAAGCAAGTATAGGTTGTCTGGCATGGATAAGCATCTGTCCACATTTGCCTTTGGCAGGGAAACTGACACTGGCCATTCAATAAAGAAGAAATGGGGTTGTTGTCAGCATATTGTTTTTCTTTTCATAAATTCATCAAAAAATAAACAGGGTTTTTATGGAAATGAAGTCTTGAAAATTTGATATAAACATTTGTCTGGGAGATGGAAGTACATGTAATAGAAACAGGCAGGAACTCAGGAAGCCCAAACCCAGCTCTGGGGTCCCTTTAGACTGAGTCCTAAATGCTGACAGGTTTCAGGGCTTTACAGTCCTTGCCTCTCCATGCCAAGTGCACTTCTCTTGGAGCTCATCTCTCCCTAGAACCAGCGACAGAAAAGCAAGAAACGTCCCCATCCCTCTTCCTCAGCTATTCTTTCCCTTCAGGGTTTGATGATTTAAAAAYAAACAAACAAACAAACTATTTTTATTTTATGTGCATTGGTGTTTTGTCTGCATGTATGTCTGTGTGAGGGTTGTAACCATCTCTCCAGCCCTAGCTTGATGACTTTTAGTTATAGGAAAATGAGCGAGACTAATATGTTGAGAGAAAACAAATGGTCAGGTCAGAAGGGTTTTTAGTAGTTACTTCGGACTTTGCTAAATTACAAGTAGGATTCGATCTGTTTTCTTCAAAGTTTATTTCTACCATCAGATGGCCTGTGGGATGTTCTTTCCTGTTATTTTGGATTCTTTTATTCTAAAAGAATGCAGCTGTAGTAAGTTGGCCTAATGGGGCTTGTATTCTAATGCTAATTTTGGATCCCCCAAACTGTTTGCAAAAGAGGCCAAAGGACCCTGCCCCCAGTTAATTCTGATTGATAAATAAAGATGCCAGGAGCCATTAGTTAGGGAGAAGAGATTTAGGCAGGCTTTAGGTTTCCCTGGGCTAGAGACTATGAAGAAGAAGAGAGAGAGAAAAGGAGAGGACATGGGACAGAAAAACAAGAAGAGTTGACTAGAAGAGCTCTCTGGGTCAAGAGAACATTGCCCAGAGGGCTGCCTGGTTGGAGCTAAGAGCAACCCAGATGAAGCCTAATCAGTATTAACTTGGGTTATGGAAAGGAGGTAGATTCCAACAGCATGGAGGGTAGCCAGCTATTGTTCGACATAAGGCATATTTAAAATATAAAGGCTGTGTGTGTGTGTGTGTGTGTGTGTGTGTGTGTGTGTGTGTGTCTTTCAACCAGAACCATAAATGTTCTAAGGCAGGAAGGAACCCTGTTCTGGGATTTATTAACTATTTTTTACTACATGCAGCAACCATTTAAATCTCGAACAAAAACAAAAACTCTCAATAGGTGTCCACACTGAGATAATAGACATATTAGAATTAAATGTGGCCGGGCGGTGGTGGCGCACGCCTTTAATCCCAGCACTTGGGAGGCAGAGGAAGGTGGATTTCTGAGTTCGAGGCCAGCCTGGTCTACAGAGTGAGTTCCAGGACAGCC
>BDUI01000024.1:1001606-1040774 GCA_002335545.1 Apodemus speciosus
CTGGAAAGGCCCAATGCAGCAGTGTAGGGGAATACCAAAACAGGGAAGTGGGAGGGGGCGAATAGGGGAACAGGGGGAGGGAAAAAAGACATATGGGACATTTGGGGGGCGGGGAAACCAGGAAAAGGGAAATGAAATGTAAATAAAGAATATATCCAATAAAAAAAAAAAAAGAAAACCACTGTCATTTAGCAATGGTGTTGTAGCTGCTGTGCAGGCAGTTGCACTCACCTTAGTCTATTCAACCATCTGGAACCACAGTAGAATTTTATTTGTTCTCTCTCTAATGTATAATATTATATATATATTAAATTCATCTTACATCACGGACCCTCTTCCTACCAATTCCATCCTTACAAATCCCTCCCTCCTTCCCTCCATTGCTCCCTCTCCTTCTCAGAGAATGGAATCCCCTTGGCTACCACCTCATACTGAGACATCTAGTTCAAGCAAGACTAGGCAAAGCACATCCTCTCTCACTAAGGCCCAACCAGGTAGTCCAGGTAGAGGGAAGGGAATTCATTGCCAGGGAACAGAGATGATATAGGCCTGCTCCACTTGTTAGGGACTCACATGAAGACCAGACTGCACATCTGCTATATATGTAGGTCCTGTCTATGCTTGCTCACTGGTGGCCCAGTCTCTGCGAGCCCCTGTGGGCCCATATTAGTTGACTCAAGTTCTTCTTGTGGTGTCCTTGATTCCTCTGGCTTGCTCAATTTTATCACCCACAGTAAAATTCTTTTTTTCTTAATTAGATATTTGCTTTATTCCCAAGATACAACTCACAGATGACATGAAGCTCAAGATGAAGGACGACTAAAGTGTGGATACTTTGATCCTTATTGGAAAGTGGATCAAAATACCAATGGTTCACAGCCAACCAATAGAATGAGCATAGGGTCCCCAATGGAGCAGCTAGAGATAGGACCCAAGGAGCTGAAGAGGTTTGCAGCCCTGCAGGAGGAACAATAATATGTACCAACCAGTACCCCTAGAGCTCTCAGGGACTAAACCACCAACTAAAGAGTACATGGAGGGATCCATGGCTCCAGCTACATATGTAGCAAAAGATAACCATTTCAGACATCAATGAGAGGAGAAGCCACTGGTTCTGTGAAGTCCCTAGAATAGGGGAATGCAAGTCAGGAAATTGACAGGGAGGGGGTAGAGAGCAGGGGGAGGGGGGATGGGATAGGGCTTTTTTTGGGGGGGTAACTCAGAAAGGGGCTACCATTTGAAATATAAACACAGTAAAATTCTTACAGATTCTGATTTAAGTAAGAAAAATTCTGTTTTAGGAACTTCACAGACAGGGAGAGGCACTAAAATTACCCAGTTACATATTTTTGCTTACTTTCTTATTTTTAATTGGATATTTTTTTTATATTTCAAATGTTTTCCCCTTTTCAGGTCTTGCCTTCAGAACCCCCCTATCTCATCCCCCTCCCCCTGCTTCTATTTTGATAGAGATTGCATTGAATCTATAGAATGCTTTATACAAGATGGACATTTTTACTATATTAATACTGCCAATCCATAAGCATGGGAGATCTTTCCATCTTCTGAGGTCTTCTTCCATTTCTTTCTTCAGAAACTTAAAGTTCTTGTCACATAGATCTTTCACTTGTTTGATTAGAGTCACACCAAGATATTTTATATTGTTTGTAACTATTGTGAACTGTGTCATTCCCCTAATTTCTTTATCAGCCTGTTTATCCTTTGAGTATAGGAAGGCTACTGATTTGTTTGAGTTAATTTTATATCCAGCCACTTTGCTGAAGTTGTTTCTCAGGAGTTCTCTGGTGTAGTTTTTATGGTCACTTAAGTATACTATCATATATATCATCTGCTAATAGTAATATTTTGACTTCTTCCTTTCTAATTTGCATCCTTTTGACCCCCTTTTGTTGTCTAATTGTTCTTGCTAGGTCTCTGAGTACTATATTGAATAGATATGGAGAGAGAGAGGGCAGCCTTGTCTAGTCTCTGATTTCAGTGGGATTACTTCAAGTTTCTCTCCATTTAGTTTGATGTTGGCTACTGGTTTGCTGTATATTGCTTTTACTATGTTTAGGTATGGTCCTGGAATTCCTGATCTTTGCAAGACTTTAACATGAAGGGATGTAGAATTTTGTCAAATGGTTTTTCAGCATCTAATGAAATGATCATGTGTTTTTTTTTTCATTGAGTTTGTTTATCTAGTGGATTACATTGATGGATTACTGTATATTGAACCATCATTGCTTCCCTATGATGAAGCCTACTTGATCATGGTAAATGATCATTTTGATATGTTCTTGGATTCAGTTTGTCAGAATTTTATTGAGTATTTTTGCATTGATATTCATAAGGGAAATTGGTCTGAAGTTCTCTTTCTTTGTTGGGTCTTTGTGAGGTTTTGGTATCAGTGTAGCTGTGGCTTCATAGAATGAATTGAATAGTAATTGTTCCTTCTGTTTCTATTTTGTGGAATAGTCTAAAGAGTATTGGTATTAGGTCCTCTTTGAACATCTGATAGAATTCTGCACTAAACTTTTTTTTTTGTTTGGGAGACTTTTAATGACCGCTTCTATTTCTTTAGGGGTGATGGGTCTGTTTAGATGGTTTATCTGATCCTGATTTAACTTTGATATTTGGTATCTGTCTAGAAAATTGTCCCTTTCATCCAGAATTTTCCAGTTGTGTTGAGTATAGGCTTTTGTAGTAGGATCTGATGATTTTTGAATTTCCCCAGTTTCTGTTGTTATATCTCCCTTTTCAATTCTGGTTCTGTTAATGTGGATATTGTCTCTGTGCCCTGTGGTTAGTCTGGCTAAGGGTTTATCTATGTTGTTGATTTTCTCAAAGAATCAGCTATTGGTTTTGTTGATTCTTTGTATAGTTCTTTTTGTTTCTACTTGGTTGATTTCAGCCCTGAGTTTGATTATTTCCTGTTGTCTACTCCTCCTGTGTATAATTGCTTTTTTTGTTCTAGAGCTTTCAGATGTGCTGGTAAGCTTCTGGTGTATGCTCTCTTCAGTTTCTTTTTAAAGGCATTCACAGATATGGATTTTCCTTTTATCATGTCTGTCATTGAATCCTATAAGTTTAGGTATGTTGTACCTTCATTTTCATTAAATTCTAAAAAGTCTTTAATTTCTTTCTTTCTTTCTTTCTTCCTTGACCACTTATGTTATGTTATTGAGTGGAGTGTTATTCAGTTTCTATGTGCATGTAGACTTTCTGTTGTTTTTGTTGTTATTGAAGACCAGCCTTAGTCCATGGTGATCTAATAGGATGTATGGGATTATTTCAATCTTCTTATATTGGTTGAGGTCTGTTTTGTGACTGATAATATGGTCAATTTCAGAGAAGCCACCATGAGGTGCTGAGAAGAAGGTATATTCTTTTGATTTAGGATGAAATGTTCTATAGATATCTATTAAATCCATTTGATTCATAACTTCTGTTAGTTCCACTGTGTCTCTGTTTAGTTTGTGTTTGATGAGAGTGGGGTGTTGAAGTCTCCCACAATTATTGTGTGAGGTGCATTGTGTGCTTTGAGCTTTAGTAAAGTTTCTTTTATGAATGTGGATGCTCTTGTATTTGGAGCAAAGATGTTCAGAATTGAGAGTTCTTCTTGGTAGATTTTTCCTTTGATGAATATGAAGTGTCCTTCCTTATCCTTTTGATAACTTTGGTTGAAAGTCGATTTCATTCAATATTAGAATGGCTACTCCAGCTTGTTTCTTGGGACTATTTGCTTGGAAAATTATTTTCCAGCCCTTTACTCTGAGGTAGTGTTTGTCTTTGACACTGAGGTGCATTTCCTGTTTGTAGCAAAATGCTGGGTCCTGTTTAGATATCCAGTCTGTTAATCTATGTCTTTTTATTGGTGAATTGAGTCCACTGATGTTAAGAGATATTAAGGAATAATGATTGTTGCTTTCTGTTATTTTTGATGTTATTTTTATGTTTGTGTGGCTAACTTCTTTTGGGTTTGTCGAAAGAAGATTACTTTCTTGCTTTTTCTAGGGTGTAGTTTCCCTCCGTGTGTTTGCGTTTTCCATCTATTATCCTTTGTAGGGTGGGGTTTGTGGAACAATATTATGTAAACTTGGTTTTGTCATGGAATATTTTGGTTTTTCCACCCATGGTAATTGAGAGTTTTGTTGGGTTAGTATTCTGGGCTGGCATTTGTGTTCTCTTGGGGTCTGTATGAGATCTGCCCAGGATCTTCTAGCTTTCACAGCCTCTGGTGAGAAGTCTTGTGTAATTCTGAAAGGTCTGCCTTTATATGTTATTTGACCCTTTCCCCTTACTACTTTTAATATTCTTTCCTTATTTTGTGCATTTTTTGTTTTGACTATTATGTGAAGGCAGGAATTTTTTTTTTCTGTTCCAATTTATTTGGAGTTCTGTAGTCTTCTTGTATGTTCCTGGGTATCTTTTTCTTTAGGCTAGGGAAGTTTCTTCTACAATTTTGTTGAAAATATTTACTGGCCCTCTAAGTTGGGAATCTTCACTCTTTTCTATACCCATTATCATTAGGTTTAGTCTTCTYATTGTGTCCTGGATTTCCTGGATGTTTTGGGCTAGGAGTTTTTTGCATTTTGCTTGTTCTTTGACTGTTGTGTGAGTGTTTTCTATGTTATCTTCTGCACATGATATTGTCTCTTCTATCTCTTGTATTCTGTTGGTGATGTTTGCATCTATGACTCCTGATCTCTTTCATAGGTTTTTCTATCTTCAAGGTTGTCTCCCTTTGTGATTTCTTTACTGGTTGTATTTCCATTTTAGATGCTGGATGGTTTTGTTCAATTTCTTTTTGTTTGGTTTTGTTTTCCTGCAATTCTTAAAGGGATTTTTGTGTTGCCTCTTTAACAGCTTCTACCTGTTTACTTGTGTTCTCCTGTATATCTTTAGGGGAATTGTTTATGTCCTTCTTCATGTCCTCTATCATCATCATGAAATGTGATTTTTAAATCAGAGTCTTGTTTTTCTGGCATGTTGGACTATCTAAGGCTCACTGTGGTGGGAGACCTGGGTTCTGATGATCCCGTATAGCCTTGGTTTCTGCTTATGTTCTTGCCCTTGCCTCTTGAACTGTGGTTATGTCTGGTGTTAGTTGGTCTTGCTATCTCTGAATGTGGCCTGTTTCTTCTACAAGCCTGGATGACAGTACTCCTGGGAGACCAGCTCTCTCCTGGCAGTATTTGGGTATGTAGTGCTGTGGTACAGGATCAGCTCCAGGCACAAAGGGTAATTGTATGGCCTGACCCAGGCTGCTTCTCGGTTCCTGTGTTCTGAATGTTCCAGTTGGGTCCCTCTGAGCTGATGTAGTGGTCTTACCTGCACTTACAGGCTTGTCTGCACTCCCTGGAGATTAGCTCTGTCCTGGAAATATTTAGGTATGGAGCGCTGTGGTACAGGATCAGCTCTGCTATTTTTGCTTTCTTATAGGAAATATGATAAAGGTATATTTCTGATTGATGAGGGGTTAATTTCTCTTCTTTTTATGCTTTAGTTCATCTCATCGATCCTCTTCCTCCTCTTCTATAGATTTTAACTGTGTTGCATATAAGTCATGAAATGGTTTGCACAATGTTTGGTTGAGCTTTGACAAATAAACCATGTGTCCATTTTGATGTCTAAACTGATAAAATTAGAGATAGATAAAATCTGTCAAAGCATTGGTGAAATTGAAAATATAATTATCAGAAAAAAGAAGCATTCTGGGTCATATGATAAGCGACTGATAATCAAAACAGTTGACCATCTGGATTGCCTTGGGCATGAGCTCTAAATTTTCATGTAAGAAGTGCTTTTAACAAGAAGAAAATAACTTCATTGTCTATAACAAAGTATTTCCTCATTTAAATGGTGCTATTATGCATAAGAGAATTTTACAAAAAAATTGTGTTTCTCTTAGATATGACAGTGATGATTAAAAAGTACATGTGTAATGGGAAAACAGCAAACAAATTGTTTTAATAGTATTAAAGGAATTTGTACTGCGTTTATTGAAATATATTGTCTTTTATTTACCTCCTTGGATGATAGCTCAACACACACTTTTTAGTGTGTCTCTGGATTTATTAGCCTAAATTGTTTATTACTATTGTAGTTGTAACTGTATTGGCTTATAAGTCATGAAATACTTCACATACTTTAGGTAATTATGGTTTAGAGTTTGATTGGTATAGCAATAGTTAATGATAGAATTTGAATTCTAATCTTAGAGCTCCCTCTTCTGTTTATTATTCAGTAAGAATAAAATCTCAATTTAAAAGTGGATTGCTGTTTCCATATGTGCTTTTTGGTGTGTGTGCTTGTGTATAGTGCACATGTGTATAGTGTACATATATGCGTACATGTAGGTTCCTGTGCATGCATGCCCTTCAGGAAGACAAAGTCAATATAAGTTGTCTTCTGTCTCCTCTCCACCATATTTCTTTGAGATAGAGTCTCTTTCTGAACCTAGAGTTGACCAAATACTAGACTGGGTGATCTGCAAACTCTAGGGCTCTCCTAGTCTCTGCTGCTCAGTGCTGGCATTACAGGCCTACACATCTATGTGGCTTTTTACGTTGGTGCTGAGAATCTAAACTCAGAATGTCATGTGTGCAGAAAAACTTACCAACTAAGCCATCTTCCCAGCATCTTTTAAAAATATTTTTATAATTAAAAATTTGAAATGTGACCATAAATGGTGATTACTTAATCACCATTAAGGTATGTATTTAAAGCACTTTTCATGATGACCAGGAACTATTAATGTGTACCAGAAGTTTGTAAAATTAGTATGTTTATTAGCCATTTTCTTTTCTTCTGATCTCGGAGTCTAGTGATAGTGCCATAAGGAGAGGAGAAAGGATTGTGATATGAAGTGAGACCTATTTCCTGGCCATCATCTCCAAGACCTTAGTCACTGCTGCTTTGATGGATGAAGAGCTTGAGGTATCAAGAGTTTAAGTGGTTTCCTCAAGATCATATCACTGGTAGACCAAGGCATTCAGGCATTTTTAAATCCAACTATGCCCTCACTTAAGTGAAAAACAGTAGAGAGGCAAGCAGGAGCAATGCATAGCAAAGAAGGTTTCTGGTCCATTTATTTTATTACAGCAAATCTGGTTGGACTTGTGAATTGTTCAGTATATGTTGTTAAAACAATTTAAATTTTTCTAATTAATAATTTTGTTTATTTAAAAATTTATATATGGCACTTTTTCTCTCTCCAACCCCTTCTGAACTGAGAATCCATGATCTAAAATTCATAGCCTCTTTTCCTTAATTATTATTGTTATGTAAATAAATATATACATAGAACCCATGAATCCACTAATGTTTTTCATATGCATATAACTTCAGGGTTCATCACTTAGAATTTGATAAGCAACTGAAGGACTCAACAGTGGAAAAGACTGATTCTTCCTCTCTCAATAGAGAGTAACTACCTTTGGCTCTTCATCTAAAGACAGGGTCTTGGGAGATGTACCTTGGGAGGTACAGCCTGCAGTGGCACCTGAGGTCCCCTGAGCTCCATTGTCTAGCTCTGGCCTTGCTCCTTGTTCTGGAGGAGGCTTGTGGGACCTGAAGAGCACCATGTCTCCCCATGGATACCTTTGGGGGCCCTAAAACTAACCAGCTTGGAACCCTGCCTGACTACCTATTCCAGTTGGATCTGCCTGCCACCCCAGCTGGATCCAACTGGGATACAGCTTGCATCATAGGGTCTACCCACGACATAGATTGCAGAGTGGGGCCTGCCTGTGGCTCAACCAACAGGGTAGGTATCCTGACCTCCATTGTCTGGCTCACAGCTTGTCTACCTTCCTGAGAAGTTCTGCTCTCATCAGGGCCATCCAGTCAACACTAGGGAAAAACATTTACCTAAAGGACACGATACATATACATAGTATGTAATATGTATAGTAAATAGTATTGCTATTACTATAAAGCATATGAACACAATCAACAAGACCCAGAGCAACATGATACCACCAGAGCCCAGCTGTACTAGTGTAACCAACCCTGGATATCTTAATGAAGCTGAAGGACAAGAAGAGGATCTCAAGATGATAGAGGACTTTAAAGAGGACATGAATATATCCCTTAAGAAAATATAGGAAAATACAGGAAAATACATTAAAACAGGTAAAAGCATTGAAAGAGGAAGCAAACGAATGTGAAGAAATACAGGAAACAACTAAACAGGAGGATGTGAATAAAACTGTTCAAGACCTGAAAAGGGAAATGGATGCAATGAAGAAAATGCAAACTGAGGCAATCCTAGGAAATAAAACAGGAACTACAGACATAACCAGCACCAAATGAATACAGGGGATGGAAGAGAGAATCTCAGTTGTATAAAATATGATAGAAGAAATCAATATGTCAGTCAAAGAACATGCCAAATCTAAAAAGTTCCTGACAAAAAATATCTAGGAGAATTGGGACTCTATGGAAAGACCAAACCTAAGGATAATAAAAAAAGAAGGAGGAGGAGGAAGAAGAGGAGGCAGAGGTAGAGATTTCCAGCTCAAAGGCTCAGAAAACATCTTCAACAAAATCCAAGAAGAAAATTTCCCTAACCTAATGCAAGAGATGCCTTTAAAAATACAAGAATCTTACAGAACACTAAACAGATTGGACTAGAAAAGAAAATCTTCCTGTTACATAATTATCAAAACACTAAATATTTAGAACAAAGAATTTTAAAAGCAGCAAGGGAAAAAGGCCAAGTAACATACAAAGGCAGACCTATCAGAATACTATAAAAGCTAGAAAGGCCTGGACAGATGTCTTGCAGACCCTAGGAGACCACAGATATCAGCCCACACTACTATACTCAGCAAAACTTTCAATCACCATAGTTGGAGAAACCAAAATATTTCATGACAAAACTAAATTCAAACATTACCTTTCTACCAACTCAGCTCTACAGAAGATACCAGAAGGAAAACTCCAATGAAATGAGGCTAACTATACTCAAGAAAGCACAAGAAATAAGTTTTCACCATTAAAACCAATAGAAGCAACACACACACACACACACACACACACACACACACACACACTCAGCTACCACCAACATCAAAATAACAGGAAGTAACCATCATTGGTCGTTAATAGCTCCCAACATCAATTGACTCAATTCCCTTGTTGTAGAAATTAGTTAATCCCAATCTGGAATTTCTACCCTGCCTTTGTCTCTTTATTCTGAATGAAAGACATGAGCGCGCGCGCGCGCACACACACACACACACAGCCTTTATATTTACTATAAGCTTTAAATAAAATAAGATCTGGGCAGATACCTATTCTCTGTGCTATTAGAATCTACTGTCATATCAATAACCCCAAATTATTACTTACTATTTACTATATTTCATCTGGGTTGCTCTTAACTCTAACTGGCCAATCCTCAGGGCCATGTTTTTTTAAAAGGTTTATTTATTTATTTATACATGTGAGTGCTCTATTTGCATGTATTCCTGGATGATAGAAGAGGACATCAGAACCCATTATAGATAGCTATGAGTTATCTTGTGGTTGCTGGGAATTGAACTCAGGAGTGTGGAAGAGCAGCCAGTGTTCTTAACTGCTGAGCCATCTCTCTCTCCAGTCCTGCCATCTCTCCAGCCCCAATGTTTTCTTGACTCTTAACTTATGGTGGTTTATCTTTTTTCTTTCTGTACTTTCTTTTTTTTCTCACAGTTTTCCTCTCCCCTCTAATGTCTTAACATTGTTTTCATTCTGTTTTGTAAAATCTTTTAATCCCTTTTCTAAGGTTTGTAAATTTTTCCTATGGCCCTGTTTATTGAAAAGACACAGCAAACTAAAATGCTTATTAGGGCAAGAGTGAAGCTTAACAATGCAGTCATTATAACTGGTAAGGTTTCAATTTCCTCTAGATCTATCTCTTTTGAACTGTTTGAAATAGTTTTAAGTCCAAAAGGTCTTTATCTCTATCTATCTATCTATCTATCTATCTATCTATCTATCTATCTATCTATCTATCTATCTATCTATCATCTATCTATCATCTTTATCTGTCGATTTCCCCTCCAAATATCAACTTTAAATCCTATTATCTGATCCAAAGTTTTCTGTGCCTTTGTCTCCCTTTGGTATTCAATTCAGGATTCTGCAGTGTTTTTTGCTTCTTTTTTTTGTAGGGAGGGCTTGATTGTAAAAAAAAATGACTTTTATGCTTCTGGGGTGGTGGTGTCCTCTGCATTTTATGTGTGATCTGTTATGGACTATTTTTTCTATTGGAAAAATGGTATGAGTCCAGCTCTGAGCCCCGGTGGTTTGTTCAGGGCTTGGGCCCTAGCTTCAACTAGCAGGACAGCATTTGTACCATTTCTAGGCTTCAGTTCCCGAGGTGTGGGCAGCTGGGAGAGTAGGGTTTATCTGCCCCGGGTCCCAGTTAGACTCAGGAACACTTAAGGCAAGCACAGGCAGATGGGGGCCCAAGATTAAGATGCCTGGATCAGATCACTGTACCAGTGAGAAATGCATATGGGAAATGCAGCTGCTGCATTTAGGGTGGTATCCTAGCAGACAGTTGTGCCTTGTGCTGGGATGGAGTCTCAGATAATCTATCATATGTCCAACATAAGGTGTGTCAAATTGTAAGCTTATTCCTCACTAGCTTACAAATAAATGAGACTATGACTATGGTTATTTTACTTGGCTTTGACAATTACTGGAGGTGATTCCTAATCTACTCTTCTAACTGTAGTCCTGACAACATTCCCCAGTAAAACACCCAGGCTAACAGAATGGATGTGTAAATAGAATCCATCATTCTACTGTATGTAAGAAACATCTCAGCAACAAAGATAGTCATTGCAGTTTAAAGGGCTGGAAAAAGATTTTCCAAGCAAATGGACCCATGGAACAAGCTAGCGTAGCCTAATATATAATAAAATAGACTTTTTTTTTTTTTGGTTTTTCGAGACAGGGTTTCTCTGTGTAGCCCTGGCTGTCCTGGAACTCACTCTGCAGACCAGGCTGGCCTCGAACTCAGAAATCCACCTGCCTCTGCCTCCCAAGTGCTGGGATTACAGGCATGCGCCACCACGCCTGGCTTAAAATAGACTTTCAACTGGAAGTAATCCAAAGAGACAGGAAAGGACATTTCATACTCATCAAAGGAAAAATCCATCAAGAAGACATCTCAGTTCTGAACATCTATGCCCCAAATGCAAGGGCACCCATATTACAATAACCTATATTGTTATGAGAGTTTCTTGTATTTCCAAGATCAATAATTCAAAAGGGAGTTTCTCATGGTTGGTCCTGCAGTTTTTGTTAGACAGTCTGTGGCTCTTCAGGAGAGAAAGGACTGCTACATCAAATGGTATAACTTCATTGAAATTACATATGTATACATAATATGCTATTCTATGCAAATGTGAAATAATGTGATTCTCTATGTGTTGCAGGGAATAACAAAAGAAGGCGAGATGGCACGTTCCCATGCTTGTGCCTCTGTACCAGCGACCTGGCCAGCCATGCACTCGTGGGCAATGGCTTACCTGTTTATATCTCATGGAGATCCTGACTCTGAACTCCATAATCTCTCCACCCAGCTCACTAGGTTCCCACTGGTGAGTTGCTACCACACCAACCTCGTGCTTCAAATCCCCCACAGCCTTTGTGGAGTACCTCAGGCAAACTCACGCTTGGCCACTATACCTTTCTTGAACCCAGACGAGCCTTGTGAAGGAAAGTACAACACAAACTTAATTCAGAAACAATGTTAACTCAATCTCTTGTTCCTAATGACTATCTTGTAATCCTAATCCTAATCTTGTAAGCCTTATTAAAATCTAATTCCTCCAGTGGCGAATTTTTGCGGATCTGCCACGATACCAAGAAACTCTACTAGCTACATACTACCCCTCTGCTGTTCCCATTCCAAAAGGACCTCACTCTTTCCTGCTTTCTCTCTTCCTCTGTCCAACACAGAAGTCCCGCCTACTTGCCCAGTGATTGGCTCCTTTATTCATTAGGGGATTGGCTCACAAGAAGCCACCTGAGTATGTGAGTCGTTTCTCACTCCAGACACCCTCTCCTGGGAGAGCAGAATTAACATCAAATACAAGCAGCACTGAGCCATCTATGGCTTTTTCTAACATTCTAGTGTTTGCCTCAGTTAGGTTTTCTTTTGTTTCAACAAAACACCATGACTGAAAAAGCAAGTTGGGGAGGAAATATTTTATTTGGCTTACATTCTCACATTGCTGTTCAGCACCAAAGGAAGTTAGAACAGGAACTCAAACAGGGCATGAACCTGGAGGCCAGAGATAATGCAGAAACCATGGAGAGTGCTGTTTACTGGATTACTTCTCCTGGATTGCTTAGCCTGTTTTCCTATAGAATCCAGAACCACCAGATCAGGGATGGAACCATCCACAATGTGCTGGGCCCTCCCCCATTGATCACTAACTGAGAAAGTAAATGCCTTACATTTGAATCTCATGGAGGCATTTCCTCAACTTAGGCTTCTTATCTGATGACTCTAACTTGCATCAAGTTGACATACCAAACTCTGTGTGTGTGTTGACTAGGTCTCTTTGCATTTGATGTACTAGATAATGCAGGTTCAGAAGGAGACAAAAAGAGGCAGTTGAATCCCCTGGAACTAGAGTACAGGCAATCATAGCAACCCAATGTAGATGCTGGGAACTAAACTTGGGTCTTATGCAAGATCAGGAAGTATTCTTAACTCCTGAGCCATTTTTCCAGTCCCAGGGACACTGAGTTTTAAATGGAACTGATTATATGCTGAATATCTCATTTTATTTTTTAAATTAATTTTTATTAATTGTCCCCAACATTTTTCTTTCTGTGGTATTAGAAATTGACTTTTTATCCTTTAAGAAATAGTATTTATTTATTTATTTATTTATTTATTTATTCATTCATTCATTCATTCATTCTTTCATACACTTTTTGTTTATCAAGACAGGGTTTCTCTTCATAAGTAGCTCTGGCTGTTCTGGTACTCTCTCTATAGATCAGGCTGATCTCAAACTCACAGAGATTTATCTGTTTCTGCTTCCTGAGTACTTGGATTAAAAGCATAAGTCACCTCCACCAGGCAATAGTCTTAATTCTTAAAAGGTATTTTTAGGTTTGAGAAAAAGTTAGGAGACTGTACAGAGCTCTCATTTACTGACAACACACACATATACGTCCTTATCAGCATTTCCACCAAAGTGGCATATCTTGTGCCATGATGACCCTCAATAATGACATAGCATTATCACTCAGGGCCTATGGTTCACATTAAGATCCCACCCTTTGAGACTGTATGCTCTGTAAATTTGTTCAAATGTATAGTGACATATACATAATAATAATACCACATATATATGGTATTATAGCTTCACTGTCACAAAAACATTAATTTTGTTCTACATATTTACTTCTCTCTTATTCTAATTATTGCCAACTAATGATTTGTGCACCATCTTAATGTAATTTTCTGAATGACAATGATTTGGAAGCATGCAGTATCTAGCGTCTTCAGATTGACCAATGCCCACTCAAGTTGCCTCTGTGAGAAGACAGGGTTTCTCTTCATAAGTAGCTCTGGCTGTTTTGGTCCTCTCTATAGATCAGGCTGGTTTCAAACTCACAGAGATCTGTCTCTGCTTCAGGGACACAATTCATTTTCAGTGTCAAATGGCATCCCCGTGTCTAAAAAGAACAGAGTTTATTCATTTGTTACTTACTCTTTCTTACCCAGTTTCATCTGAGTGATGGACATTATATAAAAAAGCTAATGTCAACACTCAAGTGCAAGTTTTCATGTGGTTATAACTTTATAACTTCCTTGAGGTAATAGTTTGAGAAGTACTTGCTGAATTGTATGACAAGTATCCTTTTAAGTTTTGAAAGAAACTACAGAACTGTATTCCAAATTGGCTCTGTCATTTTATCTTCCTTTCAGGGTTACTTTCTCTAATAATGTTTAGTGTTGCTTTCAGAGGTATTGAATGTTAATTAATCTTATAGATGATTATACTTTTAACATGTGCCAACAGTCTTTATTTCACATTGTATTTCATGTATTCACATTAATTCCATGTATTTTAATTGTGGAAACAAATACCCAGAGAGGTTAAAGAAATTGGAGGGCTTGTAAACTATCAGGTATTGTAACCAGGAGAGAATTTTTCCTGTCCTTAATGATGATACCCTTCCCACTGTGTCAAGGTTGTCTATGTTTGCAACAGCTTCATACTTTGTTCAGGATATTTTTCACAATATGACTTTTTGCTTATCTTGCAGATGTTAAAGGCTAAGTCATCACTGCAGTTAAACTTTATAGACAGAATGTAATTCAGGTTTCAAAATGAAACCCACATCTTGCTAATGCAACTGCCCATAAATGCTGTCAACTATTTAAATAACTGTCTTCTTCGGTTACTTTGTAGCTTAGTCAGATTGTCATGCTTTGCTAGAACAGAGGCTTAGAAGAAAAACTCAGAAACTTAAAAAGGCAAAATATTTTATATGAATATGCTTGGCAAAAGTTTGGGGATAAGTTGAAACCAACATATTCAAATGCACAGTAAGTGTACTCTTTGAGGAAGAAGTTAGAAAAAGGCAGTCTAGTGGGTGTACAAGAAACATGTGCCTCCAGGATTCTAGTTCTCCGCAAGGATGATGGTATGTGGGACCGTGAAAGGCAGCTTGTGTCTGGTTGAGCTAAGTTTAAACTCCGGAGACCCCGCAGATAGCTCTGCAAGACCCATTGGCTATGCTCTTAGACACTAGGTTCCTGACACGAGAGCCCTTAGCTCTCCATAATTCTGTGGCTATCAGCCACATAGGGCAATGCCCCAAGCCCCTGGCTTTCTGTCTGGACTCCACCACCCACAGTCATCTCTCAACAGCCAGATAGGCCCAGCCCACTATAAAAGGGGCTGCATGCTAGCTCCTCCCCTCTCCTCCCCTCTCCTCCCTTCCCCCCTCTCATTGTCTTGCTCATTCTCTTACCACTCTTGCTCCCCCTCTCTGCATTCCCTTCCACCCTCTCTCCACGTGGCCATGGCCGGCCTCTACTTCTCTACAATAAATGCTCTAAAACCATGGACTGTCTCTTCTCAGCTGGATCCACCCTGCTGGAGCAACGGAGCAGGTCTTCTTCCACACGTCTAATCTCCTGCTTAGGCCTCCCAGGGTCCCAGCCTTGGCTGCCACCAACCCAAGCCGCCAGAGCAAGCCAGAAGGCTCTAGTCCCTGTAGGAACCAGATGGAGCTCCTCCCTTCCCTCTTTTCCCTTCAGCCCTGGGCTAGACATAGCTCCGCAGACTCCCACGCTGTTCTCAGCTCTTCTACAACATCCAGTGGCATCTGCGGTGTACAAGAGTGAGAACCTGTCACTCCTTGAGGCCTGAGGACCCACAAGTCAGCCCTGCTGTTTCCCTGGGCCACCACACGGACTGCCCCCCCCCCCCAGTGGGGTCCTGCAGCTTCTCACAGTCCTGTTCCCTCCCTCCCCCGCAGTTCTGTGGGGATGCATGCAGTCCAACGCACCAAATCCACCTTGTCCAGTGGCCCGAGCTCTGGGCTGGACGTGGGACCCCACTTTTAACTCATAATAGTAAGCTTTAAGCAGCTATATAATAAGATACTGCACATGATAAGGCTCATTAACTTTAATGCGTCTTACTAACTTGTTTCTAATCTCAGAGGTATTTGAATTTTTAAAAGCGATATGATAGACTGAAACTTCTGCATCTGTTGACAGCAGAGATAAAGATAGAGGCTTCAGTGAGGCTGTATCTGGAATGTCTCAAACCAGAGGTGAAAAGAATATAATCTGGCAATTGACTGAGTATCTCTCAGGATACTGTTATGAATTCAGGAGTATTTTAAAATCATTGTGAGTAATAATTTTTTAAAAAGCAATTTTTAAAAATTGGGTTTTGTTCTTTATGCAAAATTCAAATTATAGAGTCTTTCTTTGTCCCAAAATAGAATGCATATATGTATATACATATATACACACACATACATACATATGTATATATATACATATATGTATATATATATTTATGTATGAAATAAAATTTCTCACTTTTATGTTTTTCATGTATCAAGGAAAGGACTTCCTTTTTGGTGGATAATGAGGAAGGAGAAGAACGAAATATTTCAAAATCTGCAAAGCAAAAAGATCTGTAGAAGCACTTTGACAAAGTCAGCCAGCAGAGAACTCTCCAATTCTAGCAAGATCAGTCTGAAGAATTCTGTAACATTTTCTCAGCATCTTCTGTCTTATCTTGGCTAATTAGTGATAGTCAAAATATGTAGCAATGTCTACCACCACCCCGTCCTTTCCTTTTTCTGTCCATGTGCTCTTGTGCCTTGCCTTTTGATAGCCCATAATCAGGAGAATTGTTTATTCTGTGTTAAGTGAAGATGGCTTCATGCTGGAGGCACCCTGGTGTGTTGCCATGGAAATGCCAGGATCACTGATTCAGTATTAGGATTTTTGGCCACACTATTGAGATGAGCACAGAGACAAGGCAGGTTGAAAATTTTTTTAACAGGATTGAAAATAACCTTTGTTAGACTTATGCAAACGTTTTTTTAAAGAAGAATTTAGTGTACTCGCCTACACAGACAGAAGTAAACACCATTTTTGAAAAATTCAGTCACAGATATATAAAAGTAGGCTTATATGAAAACAAAGCATATGAAGATTTTTCATTTGTATTTTTATCAGTGTAATTGTACCTATTGCTTGGCAGTATTAATTTTAAGAACATAAAACTCCATAATTTATGCCAGGCCATCCTTTGCAACATGTGATGGTGTAAATTCACAACATGACTGCCACAGTTTCCACCCATGGTTATTTAACTGAACACTAATCAAGACACTGTGCTAAGGGGCTGTATAATTGTGGTTAAGGATTTTGATCAGCAGATTCTAAAATAATAATTTAAAACATTATCTTCAGTTACCCAGTTATGTTCACTTTAATCATGAGACTGTTAAAGCAGGCCTGGGATGTAGTTCAATTGGTAGAGTGCTTGTGTAGCATGCAGAAAGTCCTGGGTCCTGTCTCTGTCACTACATTAGAACAGGCATGACAATGCCTTCCTGCTTGTGCTCCTGCTTTTAAGCTGGACCAGAAGTTCAATGCTAGAGAGGGAATTTGAGTCAGACTGGGCTGCATGCAACCTATCTTAAAAAAAAAAAAAATCAACCAAAGCAAGCAAGCAAGCACACAAATAACCAGGAGAGGAAGGCAGGATATTTCAGAACCATAGTAAAAAAGACATCAGAGAGAATCAGTGTCTTTTTCAATTCCTGCACAAACATCATGACCAAGAAGCAAGTCGGGGAGGAAAGGGTTTGTTGAGCTTATACTTCCACACTGCTGTTCATCACTAAAGGAAGTCAGGACTGCAACTCAAGCAGGTCAGGAAGTAGGCCACGGAGGGATGTTTCTTACTGGCTTGCTTCCCCCTGGCTTGCTCAGCCTACTTTCTTATAGAACCTAAGACCACCAGCCCAGGGATTGCACCACCCACAATGGACCCTCTCCCTTTGATCACTAATTGAGAAAATGCCCTACAGCTGGATCTCATGGAGGCACTTCCCCAACTGAAGCTCCTTTCTCTGTGATAACTCCAGCCTGTGTCAAGTTGACACACAAAACCAGCCAGTACAACTGATCCCTTGTCAACTTGACACACAAACACATCACTATTAAGCCTTAACCCTTACTTTCTTATTCATCCCAAAGATCTAAATAAATTTAAAAGTCCTACAGTCTTTACATAGCCCCTGGTTCTGGAAAGGCTTAATGCATCAGTGTAGGGGAATGCCAGAACAGGGAAGTGGGAAGGGGTGGATGGGGGAACAGGGCATATGGGACTTTTGGGGGGTGGGGAGCCAAGAAAGGGGAAATCATGTGAAATGTAAATAAAGAATATATAAATAAAAAAGTTCAATCCCTTTAAAATGTCCAATATCTTTTAAAATTCAAAGTCTTTTAAAAATTCCATCTCTTAACTGTGGGCTCCACTAAAATACTTTCTTCCTTCAAGAGGGAAACCATATCAGGGCATAGTCACAATCAAAAGCAAAACTTAAACTCCAATGGTTCAATGTCTGGGATCCAACTCACGATCTTTCAGGCTCCTCCAAGGGCTTGGGTCACTTCTCCAGCTCTCCCCTTTGTAGCATACACCGTGTCTTCTAGGCTTCCAGATGCCTGTACTCCACTACTGCTGCTGTTCTTGGTGGTCATCTCATTGCACTGGCATCTCCAAAACACTGCTGTCTTCCGTTGTCACCAGGCTTCACCAATCATAGGCTCTTTTCATAGTGCCAAGCCTCAACTCCTATGCATGACCCCTTCAGTCCTAGGCCATCAATGGTAACTGAGGTTGTACCTTCACCAATGGCCTTTCGTGGTCTTTCACAGTGCTGAGCCTCAGCTGCTCTTCATGACCCCTTCACGCCTTCAAAACAAGTACCACCTGGGTGACTAAGTTCAGCCACAGCACAAAGTACAACCATGTCTATCTCTGGAACACAGCCTCTGTGCTCTCAGAAAACAACTTCCCAGAAGATTTCACCTCAGTGATGCTGGTCTCTTCTTTTCACCGCTAATTTCTTAGCTCCAGCTAACCATCATCAATAGTCCCAGAAACACAAAGATTTGCTTTAGTGGTTCTGGTATCTTGTTAATCACAGCTGATTCTTCAGCCCCAGCCTACCAAAACCACAGCATCTTCACAATCAAAACATGGCCCTGATATGAGTCTTTAATCTTCCCTCTGAAATTTCACAAGCCAGGCCTCCATCTTCTACACTGTTCTAAACATTATCTTCCAAGCTCCTAAACAACATCCCACAGAGGTCTTAACATCGTAATGGTTCTTCTAGCTCAAAGTTCCAAAGTCCTTCCACAGTCCTCCCCCAAACATAGTCATGTTGTCACAGGAATACCCCCACTACGCTGATACCAATTTGTTTTGGGTTTCTATTCCTGCACAAACATCATGACCAAGAAGCAAGTCGGGGAGGAAAGGGTTTGTTGAACTTACACTTCCACACAGCTGTTCATCACTAAAGAAAGTCAGGACTACAACTCAAGCAGGTCAGGAAGCAGGAGCTGATGCAGAGGCCATGGAGGGATGTTTCTTACTGGCTTGCTTCCCCTAGCTTGCTCAGCCCGCTCTCTTATAGAACCCAAGAATACCAGCCCAGGGATGGCACCACCCACAAGGGGCCCTACCCCCTTGATCACTAATTGAGAAAATGACCCACAGCTGGATCTCATGGAGGCACTTCCCCAACTGAAGCTCCTTTATCGGTGATAACGCCCAGCCTGTGTCAAGTTGACACACGGAACCAGCCAGTACTATTAGAGAATGAGAAACACTTGGCTTCAGGTTGTTGTGAGTGCCGCAGGCTCAAGAAACTGAAAATAACATCTTGTCATAGCTGGCAACTTAACAAGTGCCTCAGTACAACTAACTACATGGCTCTGCATTCTGGAAATAACCTTCATAAACCTGGAAATAGAATCACTGACAGAGCCTCTAGGAATTAATAGGGACCAGTCAATACTCTCATTCGAGCTTGTGGGATCTGAAGGACTATAGGATTTCTGACTTACAGAATTCCACCTAATACAGTTTGCTATTTTTAACAGTTCAGATGCAACAGTTTTAGAGACATCAAAAAGATAGTAACATCTTCTCTTTTCTTACTTTCTATGCCTGACCTACTCAGCTGACATTATCAACCTCTTTCCTTATCCATTTTCTTAGTTTTCCTCCCTTTCTGAAATCAGAGAAGTAGAGAGAAAGAAAAGGTTACCTTGGAGTCCTATTCTGGTCTTTCTTTTCACAAAGGACCCATTTCTCCCCATACTGCAATTCTAAGGTGAGGCTGGAATGTTTTTAGTGGATCACTGAGGACTAGTAGAGCTTTGGAAAACATGATAGGAAACAAGTTTGTGTATGGAACTGGGGTAGTTCTAGGACCTTATGTGTAATTGTCTTTCATGTCATGGTCAGAAATTTGATTTTAGTCCACCTGTACTAGAATTTAGAAGACAAGGCAAGGAATGTGAAAGCTACGCAAAGGTCAAGGGCAGTGATTCACGGGTGGAAAACTGGTGGTTTGAGGAAAGGATGCCGAGAAGAACCTTCCATGTTGTACACTAAAGGTATACTTCACAGGGGAGGCTCTCTTGTCCATGAAGTGGTATGATTATGGATTCTCATCTTTCCTGGATAGTTTGACCATCCAATCAGGTTTCCCAGGCTATCAGCGCTCATTTCTTGTTGCTAACTTGATATGTAATATGTCACTTCTTGTCATACTATATGGTGCGACTCAAGTGAGGATGCACTCCCTACCATTCTGATATAGACCTTCTGCAATTGGCTCCACATGTGTGCTTTCATCAGCTTTCTAAACTGTTGGGCCTTATTTGGCCAGATACTGAGGCGTAGTGAGGGAACCTGAGTCTTTGCTCAAGTTTAGAGACCTGTCTCTGTCACTTCCATATTGGAGTGACTCAGGATGACCTGTTTAAGTCCAACTTTGCCTACCTAACACTGATGTAGAATAACTTTGTTGGCTCTCTCAGTCACCCCATACCCTCTGTCACCCTCCCCCTCCCCCTATGTCATCTCACCTCAGCAAAAAACCCACCTCCTCTTTCAGCCCTTTATAAACAGAAGACTGATACAATAAAATGAGTTCCTGCTTTGACAGACTCCCAGCTCGGGGTGGTTATTCTCTGGATGGCAGGAGATCCAAGTTCAGCCCTGAGGAGACCCGGCTAGACTAGGTTCTCTCCTCTTGTCTGGACCTGTAGGCAGAGAGCCATCACTATGATGCTTCCGGGATTCTAAAACAAAATGCTCATTGAACACAGTTTCACAGTGATGGAAGCTCTATGAAGAGAACACTAAGAATAGTGTTGTTCATATTGCATTAAGTTTTGCAGCATGTGCTAACGCTAGTCACTATTGCAGGGATCTTAGACCTTAAAAAAATCAAACAGGTTTATCTGTTTCATAGCAGAAGGTATTAATTCCTCCTTGGGGATACTCTTGGCTTGTCTTTATTTTCCTGCATACTTTATTCTGAAAACTTGAGGTCTGCAAAATGGTTTCAGTTGTCCTGCAGTCTTGGAAGAATTGTATTATTGAATGAGTGAACAAACTAACATTTGGACAATAAACTAGTGTGCCTTAGAGGGCTATGTTGAAGACCAATGGGGAGACAGAGAGTCATATATCTTAGAGGAAAGCTTCAGCAAGCACTTGGAAGCTGGCTTTTCATGTATATGGAAGAGAGTGATGCTTTCATATTGATTTTATTTGAACATAAGACCTTAAATAGGCTTGGGTATTTACTAGAAATGTACAGAAATGTTAGAGCGTATTTACTGGAAAGAATTTTTATACAGAGAAAACCGTGAACTATTGAAAGTATCAATGAGCATAATTGTAATCAGGATGGGAGAATCCTTCAAAATAACCATTAAGTCTTTTGATGCTACTTATCTGTGATTCTATGTGGAATGGGTTAGATAAATAGCTTAGACAAAATATTTTTTATAAATTAAATATACAATTAATATTTGACTTTCCTATCAGTTTAATATGTAATTAAAGGTTGCAGTGATTTTCCTAAAATTACATCTGAATTTTAGTGTGGGGTATAAAGGAAAAACTATGATCTAAACTCATTGACTATTTCATTGTTTATTATATCTAGATTTAGCTTAAGAATTAGTGTTGTAATTGATTATAATTAAGAATTATTACCTCCAAATAAACTATCCAATATTGCAACCAGGATAAAGTTTTGGGTAAAGATAAATAATTCAGGAAATATTTCTAGATACTTTTTAAGCATTGCATCTCTAATAGGCAGGTGAAACTTAACAGCACCTGTATTAATCAGAAACTAATAAGGTACAAATTGCTTCCTCTGTAGATGCAGAAGAAAATATCTTATTTGCATAACCTTTTTTTTCTAAGAGGGAGAAATCACTCACAGTTTTTAATGAATTCCTAGAGGGTATATGAGAGGAGAGATGATACGTGTGTTTAAGGATCAGAGACAATTCACAGAAAAGTGTGCCTATTGTATTTAAGAGGATTAATGCTGTTGCTTGTTGTTCAAGATGCATGATTCAAACAACCACCCACACAATCCAACTTCAATTGCCTAATATTCGTTTTAAACATGGGACTCTCTGTTTAGGCAGCACTCATTTGCCTAAACACACCTTGCACCCCTGCAAACCTGTCTGATGATGAAATGGGAGGAACTTACCCTATATTTTTTCTAGTTCTTGGTAGACCATCAAGGTTTGTTCTTACCATGGTTAGCATAGTGGCTCTTAGACTCACTGGCCTGGGACAGATATCTCTGAAGAGACAGGTAACACAAGAAGTAGTGGTGGCTTGTTGACTTTCCTAAGGACTGAACAGTGAACATTTATTTACTTGTTCTTAGAAGCATGCATAGGAATAGTCAAATTCCTTAAAAATGAAAAAAATGTGTGTGTGTGTGTGTGTGTGTGTGTGTGTGTGTGTGTGTGTGTGGCACGGGGAGCCCCACAGATAGGTCCAGAAAAATATAGAAAAAAGTTTATCATGAAAAGTTGATTTGTAACTTTGTGGTAAGAATTCCTACACAGTCTGCCAGTTGGAGACCCAGTGGTATGTAATTCTGGATTATGTCCAGAGATTTATAAAACAGGAGGGGCATTGTCTAAGCTTCCAGAAGGAGAGAATCCATTCCTCTTCTGCCTCGGTACTAGTCTGAGTTGTGTGATGCCCACTCACACTGGGAAACATCCTATTTGTTTATCCCCCTACTCAAATACTCCCCTCTTCCTAGAGTGTGCTTAGGGATATTCTGGGAAACAGAGTTTTGCCAGCTCTCAGGGTATCACTGGCTTAGAGAGATACACAAAATGAATCATGTCCGCCATTTGTGTGAGGATAATTCTGTGCTATGTTGCTGCTGCATTTCAAACACCTGCGTGAGTTGATATGGGTGGTTTGCTACTTTTAATAAAATAAATCTTTCTTGAAGACAAGTGATGTTGTGGTAAAGCTCCAACCCTAATAAGCCCATAAAAGGAAAATGCAACTTTGTTGTGGTGAATCTTCGACCCCAATAAGCTCATGCAAAGAAAATGCAACTTGGTTATATATTTATAAACTGCATGCCTATATTGGGCAGATATGCCTCTACACCACTTTCTTCCTCAGATATGAAATCCCTCCTACTTGCAATTTCTCCAGGCCATGCGCTTCTGTTCTATCTTCCTTCCAACAACTCTCCATCTGTCCTCCTCTGTTGGCTGATTACTCCAACTCGTCCTCCTCCCCTCCTCTTCCTGTCTTACCTAGATAACCCACCTCCTCATCTTAGCTCAACAATTAGCTATTTGTCATCTTTCTTAGCCAATCATATAATTAAAGGGAAGTTTCTCTACAAGTGGAAACATGACTGCATTTTCTGAATCTTTTGATATTTGTAATCATCTGTTTTTGGAATGTGCAATTTACTTTGACATTGTTTCTTACCCTCAAGCTTCAGGATATAAGACTGAGTTTATACAAGTAAATCCATATGTACATAATATATCCATTTTATAATGTCATTGAAGGAACAGTAGAGGGAAAGGGGATGGTCTAATCCTGGGTTTGATCCCTAGGATCTGTAGGGATCAAGGGGATAAACAACTAGTCAGAGGGGAAAAAACAACTTCTGAAAGTTGTTCTCTAATCAGCTGATGATATGCATGGTTATATACATATGCACACACACATGTATACACATATGCACACACATAAACATACTCATGCACACTAAAGTAAAGTAAAATAAAAGTGACAAACTATTTTGAAGAGTTCAAAGAAATTTGTTTTAAGCATGGACTATTTCATTTTTTTATAAGGTAAAAACAATTTTAATTAATTTTTAAAAACATTTTAATATAGTTTAAAGGAATTTAATACTATAAATTGAAGAATTTAAATATATTAGTCATCTTCTTTATCTAATGATGGTGATAATAAATCAACTTTACTTGATTGTGGTTAAAGAATGTGCTTTTAATAGGGCTCAGTTAGTCAAAATCATTTTAAATGATATCAGAGACAGCTAAGTGAGTTTGATTTTAATGTAGCCCATCATGCTGAACCCAAGATTTGTGGAGACGGGTGTCCTGAGTTGGAGACCTCTTTGACAACAAGGCACTGATTAGGTAGACTGAGATTCTGAGTGATTGCTGTCAAAATAGTTATCTATTTTTTTCTCATTTCCCCTTCTTTTGTTTCCTTTCCTTTCCTTTCCTTTCCTTCCTTCCTTCCTTCCTTCCTTCCTTCCTTCCTTCCTTCCTTCCTTCCTTCCCTTTCCTTCTTTCTTTCTTTCTTTCTTTCTTTCTTTCTTTCTTTCTTTCTTTCTTTCTTTCTGTCTCTCTTCCCTTTCTTTTTTATTTTATAAGGGGTTAATTACTAGAAATGTATATTGACTTCTCTTATATGGTTAGTTATTTTACTACAGTTTTTAATATAAAACTATAGAATCACTGGAATGTGGAAACAAAGAATCCAGGTTGAAAAAAAGTTAAAATTAAATTGCTTATTCATTTTGTCTGTAACTTTAATTGAAAACATCATATATACTTTTGAACACCAGATGGCAGTAAAAGCCTATGATGATAAATTTATTATTCAAGCAGTAGTGATAATTTTATGAACCTCACAATGATTTCTTTGGTACATTTTTTTTACACACGTCAATTTATTTAACTTTCTCCTATTCACGACATGTTCAAATAGATAATAAGAATCAAGTATAGAAACTCTCAATTCATAATTTGGTGTTACCCGAAATGTTAATATTGTGGTCTATAGATATTGCCATATTTCAGTTTTCTTCTTCACACAAAGTGAGTTCCTGCAGAAGAAATATCTCATCAATTGGGGTAATGTAATGGGCAGATCTTGTCTATTTGATAGTTGTCTTAGGGTTTTACTGCTGTGAACAGACACCTTGACCAAGGCAACTCTTTTTCTTTTTAATTTTATTTATTGAATATAATCTTCATTTACATTTCCAATCGTAAAACCTTTCCCGATTTCCCTCCTCCCCAAAGACCCTCCATCTCTCTTGCCACCCCCTACCTCCACACATATGCCTCTCCACCCTCCCTCCCCGCTCCCTGCCTCGATTTCCCTTTGTTGGGGCATATTGAGCCTTCACCTGCCAAGGACCACTACTCCTACCGATGCCCGACAACGCATTCCTCTGCCACATTTTTGGCTGGAACCATGTGTACCCCTTGGTTGATGATTTAGTCCCTGGGAGTACTGGGGCGTCTGGGTGGCCAACATCGTTCTTCTTCCCATGGGACTGTAAACCCCTTCAGCTCCTCCGGACCACCCTCCAGCTCCTTCATTGGGGACCCCACGCCCAGACCAATGGTTGGCTGCTAGCATCTGCCTCTGTATTTGTAAGGCTCTGGCAGGGCCCCTTTGGAGACAACTAGGGCATGCTCCTTTTGGTACACACTAGGCCATGCTCCTTTTGGTACACACTTCTTGTCCATAGTAGTGTCGGGATTTGGTGACTGTTTATAGGATGAATCCCCAGGTAGGACAGTCTCTGGGTGGCCTCTCCTTCAGTCTCTGCTTCACATGTTGTCTCCTTTAGTGCTCCTGTGACCAAGGCAACTCCTATAAGAACAACATTTAATTGGGGCTGGCTCACAGGTTCAGAGGTTCAGTCCATTATCATCAAGGCAGAAGCATGTCGGCATCCAGGCAGGCATGGTACAGGAGGAGCTGAGAGTTCTACATCTTCATCTGAAGGCTCCTAGGAGAGGGGGTCTCATTGCCCACCTCCACAGTGACACACTTCCTCCATCAAGGCCACACTTCCTAAAAGTTCCACTTCCCTGCCAAGCATATTTAAACCACCACAATAGTTATTAGTCATTAGGCACCACTGACACTCACCTTGGGAAAATATTTGAATTCTTAACATAATTTTTCCTTTAGCAAAGACAGCATAAAACTTTTATCAGTGGCAGAGAATAACAGTGGCAAATTGGTCATCATTCTAAGGAAAAATTAAAATTAGTTACTGCCAAGTATCACTTGAAATGGTCTGAAACCTTTACAATGTACAGATTTACCTGAACTTGTCAATGATATGAATAATTTTCCAATGTTAACAATGTTTCTTAAAGGTAAAAGAAATGTTCTTTTCTATCAACAACAAATTTTGATCAGCTTAGAGGAAATGCTGAGTTAAATTCCTTGTCCTGTGGAGACCTGTGTGAGGATGCCAGGAATTCAATCCAAACATTAAGAAATACTGTTGCACTGGGTTTCCACATTGCCCCTCCCCACCAAATATTTCCTAGTTCCAGTCATCTCTCCCTATCCCTTCTCTTACTTAATTTTCCCTGTTGCCATTTCTGTTTACCCTCAATCCACCCACAAAATCTGTACATTTATTCCCTTCCCAGGGATATCCACCTGTCCCCCTTAGAGCCCTGATGTTTGACACATATATAAGGTAATTAAAATACCCTCATAATAAATGTTCCCCTCATGTGTAAGATGATGACAGTTACCCCTTCTGACTAATATAAGTTGAGGTCTAGATTGCCGAAGTTAGTGTTGCTGCAGACATACCTGATTGCTAGTTCCATATGTAGTGTGCTTTCTCACCCTTTAAGTCTATTCTCTTTGTCAATGAGATGTATTTCTTTTATAGGCAACAAATAGATGGTTCCTTTAAAAAAATTGAAATGTGGCTGTAAGTAAACTAATAACCTTCCCAAGATGCACATGCCATAATACCTGAAACCTGTGAATATGTTATCTTCCACAGCAAGAGGAACTCTAGTTATTGGTAAGCTTCTTGAGATAGGAATGTTTCTCTGGATTATTGAAGGTCACTGGAAGGAGAGACAGGAGAGAGCAGGATGATCAGAGCCAGAGAAGTGTGGCCATGACAGTACACAGTAGAGAGTTATGTGAGATGGAGGGAGGGAATACAATTTATGGGGTGTAGGCAGCCTCTGGAGTTGGAAGAGGCAAAGAGATGAAGTCTCCTTTTCTGTTCCTTAGAAGGAATGTAAGTAACCCTGCGAACACTCTCATTTTATCACAGCAAAGCACATTCCAGACTTCTGGCTGATGGAATGACATGGGAAATTTGAGTTTTTTTAAACCAATAAGATGTAGCAATTTCTTACTACCACAAGAAATAAACATATTAATTTATATCCAAAATTAAAATATGAGGACCGTATCAAATGCTGTACTTTTAAAAATGCAATAAATTTCTTTCCATATAATTCATCAATTAAAACAAGAATGAATAAAAGTTGTCACCATATAAATAATACATAATACATATATGAAATTGTTGACTCTTCTGGATAAAATATAACAAAAACGTAAGCAGCAAAATAACTTTGCTTTGCTTTTTTGTGGAAATATGATTTACTTTTTTATTTATGAAGGAGAAATTGCTGGTACTTACTTGTTGAGAGCAGAGATGAGGTAATATTATTCCATTTTATAGGTACATTGGAAAATGGTAGGGGATTAATTTAGTTTTCTTCTAGGTTTCTCCTATAAATATACCCACAGGAAAAAATGACATTTTGTGATGTTATTCAGTCATGCCTTTCAGAATGAATGACACTGGCAATAGTAGCTTAGCAAGGCCTGGCTCATTGTGACCATGTTTCTTTGGATTTTAGCTTAACAGTGTTTTCCATGTTTCAAATGTCAAACATGACCAAAGAAGAATGCTGGAGAGAAGAAGGTGTGAACACTGTATCACAAGTGCATTGTTTTTCTTTAGAGTAGATCACAGGAATGATACACACTGTGTTGCTGGAAGTATTAAAAACTTGTCACCATTCCCCACTATACCCAGCTACTCTCTGCCCTGACAGTCTTGCCACCTCTAGGCTAGTCCCAGGTGGAGGAATTCCCAGCTTCCCTGCCTCAGAGCCGCCTGTACTTTCTCAGCCATCTACCCCCTGTAGCTAGTTGTCACAAATCTCTTTAACCAAGTAAATCAAAACTCTTGAAGCTTATAATTAAATGGTTAGATTTATATATCAATAAATTCTCAATTCACAAGATGCTACATGGTAAGTTCAAAGCCAATTGATAATGATATACATTGCCCACATAGATAAGACATAGCTACTTGTGGCTATTTAAACCACACAGAATCTGGATTGTCCTGTTCTTCCTCCATCTTCCTTCCTCTCTCTTCCCTCTATCTCTGTCTCAGAAACTCCTAGCTCTGCCTCCCTTTGCCCTGTCCAAACACAGGCTTCTTGATCTCGGAAATTAAGCCATTGATGTTCTGTTCAGGAAATTTTCCCCTGTGCCCATTTTTTCAAGGGTTTTCTCTACTTTCTCTTCTATTAGTTTCAGTGTATTTCGTATTATGTGGAGATCCTTGTTCCACTTGGACTTGAGTTTTGTATAGGGAGATAATAATGGGTAAATTTACATTCTTCTCCATGCTGACTGCCAGTTGAACCAGCACCATTTCTTGAAAATGCTGTCTTTTTACCACTGGATAGTTTTAGTTTCTTTGTCAAAGATCAAGTGACCATAGGTGTGTGGTTTCATTTCTGGGTCTTCAATTCTATTCCATTGATCTACCTGCCTGTCTCTGTACCAATACCATGTAGATTTTATCACTATTGCTCTGTAATATAGCTTGAGGTCAAGGATGGTGATTCCCCCAAATGTTCTTTTATTGTTGAGAATAGTTTTTGCTATCCTGGCATTTTTGTTATTCCAAATGAATTTGAGAATTGCTCTTTCTAACTTTATGAAGAATTGAGTTGGAATTTTGATGGGGATTGCATTGAATCTGTAGATTACTTTTGGCAAGATGGCCATTTTTACTATATTAATTCTGCCTTTCCATTAGCATGAGAGATCTTTCCATCTTCTGAGGTCTTCAGTTTCTTTCTTCAGAGACTTGAAGTTCTTGTCATACAGATCTTTCAGTTGTTGGTTAGAGTTAAGCCTAGATATTTTATATTATTTGTGACTATTGTGAAGGATGTCATTTCCCTAAATTCTTTCTCAGCCTGTTTATCATCTGTATAAAGGAAGGCTACTGATTTGTTTGAGTTAATTTTATATCCAGTCACTTTGCTGAAGTTGTTTATCAGCAGTAGGAGTTCTCTGGTGGAATTTTTGGGGTCACTTAAGTATACTATCATATCCTCTACAAATAGTGATATTTTGACTTCTTCCTTTCCAAATTGTATCCCTTTGACCTCCTTTTGTTGTCTAATAGATCTAGCTAGAACTTCAAGTACTATATTGAATATATAGGATGAGAGTGGGCAGAACTTTGCCTTTTTAAAAATTCTGAATATCATTCCATTTATATGTGACCTATTTTCTTTGTGCATTTATCTGTTGATGGGGAATATGGGTTGGTTTCATATTATGAATGATATAGTGATGTATTTAATACAGAGATCTCTTCATATGTTCCTTCAATTTCATTCTATATAAACCCAGAAATTAGATTGCTCCATTTTAATTAAAATATTTCCATAATATCTAACTAGCTTAGATTCCCACTAAAAGGTATGAGGTTCTTTTCTATCCATCATTGTCAACTCTTACTATGGGTAAGTTTAATTCTTCTCCATGCTGACTGCCAGTTGAACCAATATTATCAATATTAACCACTCCAGCATGTTTGTGAGTAGTAGACTCCACATTAAAAAATTTTTTTGGAGACAAGGTCCCATGTGACCCACACTAGCCTTAAACTTTTGGCACATTCAAGGATAACCCTAACTTTTAATCTACCTCCTTTTGCCTCCTAAATGCTATGACTGTGTTTGTGTACACTAGATCCAGCTCTTTATGATGAGACACAGAGCCTCATGCATTCTAGGTAAGCACTTTACACAGCTGAGCGACATCCACAGCCTCACATTTTACATCTTAAAAGGCAAATGCTTTGACTCATTAAAAGTAGAACTATTTCATATTTAAGAATATTTATTTATCTGTTATTAGCTGAAGCAACATAATCACTGAATATGACTTTTGTCTTACCATGAGTGTTTAGTCTGAGTCCCAGACTCCAACCTTTCTACCTATAGCTATTGTGCTTTGGGGGTTGAGGAGGTTAGCCTTCCACAGAGAGGTCAGTTCCACATGTGCAGAACATGTGGATATTGTAACTATCTTTATGAGTGAAATATTTCCACAACCTTCCCTTAATTGGTGCCTTTTCTATTGATTAACCATTTATTAAGCCAGTGTTCATTTACGTGTTTGATGTTACCTGTGAGCATCTCAGTCATCTTGATAGAACAACAAGAGGCTCAAGCATTGCGGCAGCCTCTAGATCACAGCTTGGAAAATTATGTCTGGACACCTGTGTGCAAAACCTTTTGCACATGGAAATCAGTATATCCCCACAAAGATATAATGAGTAAATCTAGAAGAATAATGAAGAAAAATGACAGACTCATAGAAGGGAATACACAGGGTATGCCTCTGCTAAGTAATTCCCTGAAGGACTCTTTGGAAAGACTGATTAATTGAATCAATTCATCAAGCTTGAAGTGACAGCATCACTCATGCTAAACTCAGCATCAATTTATAATCTTTTTTTGGAGCTGTTTTATTTCATCACTGCTATGGTTTAAATTCATGTGAGGGCAGAATGATCAGCCACCAAAATACTTATTTTAATAGATGCCATATTATTAAGGGAATTTCATTATGGGAAAGATTTAATTTTAATAATGGTTTAGACAGAATAAGAGAATCAACATGTGGAATCCTCTCTGAATTTAACACATAAACATAACCCTTCATTATCCATCCAACCCTTAAGCTCATTATTTTTAATCTTTAGTGATTAAACAATGATGTTACTATAATTCTGTAGAATACAAAATGTACCAACTTTACTTGTGTTAGGAGGAATTTTCCTCCATTTTCATTGTTTTTATTTGCTTTCAAACTCACAAGGTTTAGAAGATTTCAGTGATAAATATAATCCTAGCATATATTATCTTGCTCAATTTCTCACTAAATTAAATGGCATAGAACACACAAATGTTTGAAATAGTCTTCCTTCAGAGCCATCAAGAACAACTGTTTTAGTGTACTAACACGTTTTACATTGGAAAAGTGTAGCTAGTGATCCTACAGTTCTTTTCTTTCTGTGAAGTCGAAAGCATATATGAGAGAGTCAGACATGTTTAAGTAGTCTTTTTTAAAAAAAGATTTATTTATTTTATGTATGTGAATACACTGTAGCTGTCTTCAGACACACCAGATGAGGAGGGCATCAGATCCCATTACAGGTGGTTGTGAGCCACCATGTAGTTGCTGGAAACTGAACTCAGGGCCTCTGGATGAGCATCCAGTGCTCTTACCCGATAAGACATCACTCTAGCCCATTTAAATAGTCTTAATCCCTCTAATTTACATATTCAAAAGTGTATGTACTAAGATCAAGAATTGACAAATGGGACCTCATAAAATTGCAAAGCTTCTGTAAGGCAAAGTGAAGGAGACCACTGGAGTCAGACATGTTTTTCTCAGGCCTGAGCGGGGTCAAGGTGAGGGCATTAGTCACAGGAAGTGGTCTGGTCAGTCTGGAGCTGTTGCTACTGACTGTACCCTGAGCTCTTGATGAGACAGTGTGCTGATGTATACTTTAGATTAGATTCTCTGTAAAGGTCAGGTTGTTTATCTTTGTTCGTTGCTTACCGCATCCTGTTTTATTTTTTTGCTGCCAAATGCTTTACCATATAACGGCTATGTGAACCTGTATTAAACGAAAGACTCGATCAGAATCCTGTCTTGTCTCCATTTTTCGAGTCTCTTGCCCCTAGGTCCTCACTCTACCCCTCAGGAACCTCTTCAAGAATCCATAGGCAGGTTCACTAAGGACACTGTCAACAGGATAAAATGGCAACCAACAGATTGGGGAAAAGATCTTTACCAATCCTACATCCAATAGAGGCCTAATATCTAATACATACAAAGAATTCAAGAAGTTAGACTCCAGAGAATTAAATAATCTTATTAAAAAATGGGATATAGAGCTAAACAAAGAATTCTCAACTGAGGAATACCTAATGGCTGAGAAACACCTGAAGAAATGTTCAATATCCTTAGTCATCAGGGAAATGCAAATCAAAACAACACTGAGATTTCACCTCACACAAGTCAGAATGGCTAAGAACCTCAGGTGACAGCAGATGCTGGCAAGGATGTGGAGAAAGAAAAACACTCCTCCATTGCTCCAAATCAGTTTGGAGTTCCTCAGAAAATTGGACATAGCACTACCTGAGGTGCCAGCTATACCACTCCTGGGCATTTACCCAGAAGATGTTCCAACATGTAATAAGGATACATTCTCCACTATGTTCATAGCCCCATTATTACAATAGCCAGAAGCTGCAAATATGTCCCTCAACAGAGGAATGGATACAGAAAATGTGATGATGCATTTACACAAYGGAGTACTTCTCAGCTATTAAAAACAATGAATTCATGAAATTCTTAGGCAAATGGATGGAACTAGAATCATAAAAGAACACACATGGTATACACTCACTGATAAATGGATATTAACTCAGAAGCTCAGAATACCCAAGATACAATTCACAGACCACATGAAATTCAAGAAGAGGGAAGACCACAGTGTGGATGTTCCTTCTTCGGAAGGGGGACCAAAATACCCATGGGTATCCTCAACCCCCAAAGCACAATAGCTATAGGTAGAAAAGGTTGGAGACATAGTGTGGAGCAATTTAGAGACTGCCCTACCTGGGAATCCATCCATATATAGTTAACAATCTCAGACACTATTGTGGATAACAACAAGTGCTTGCTAACAGGAGCCTGCTAAAGCTATCTCCTGAGAGGCTCTGCCAGTTCCTGACAAATACAGAAGTGGATGCTCATAGCCAAACAATGGACTGAGGATTGGGTCCCCAATGGAGAAGCTAGAGAAAGGACCCAAGGAGATTAAGGTGTTTGCAGCCTCATAGGAAGAACACCAATATGAAACAACCCGTATACCCAGGGTTCCCAGGGATTAAACCATCAACCAAAGAGTATCCTTGGAAGGGTCTATGGCTCCAGCCACACATGTAGCAGAGGATGTCCTTGTAGGACACCAATGAGAGGAGAGTCCCTTGGTCCTGTGAAGAGGACCAAGTGTAGGGGAATGCCAGGACACGGAAGCGGGAGTGGGTGGGATAGTGAGCAGGGGGAGGTGAGATGGGATAGAGGGTTTTCAGAGGGGAAGGAAGAAAGGGGATAACATTTGAAATGTAAATAAAGAAAATATCTAATAAAAAAGAAAAAAAGTGTATGATAAATACAACCATTGTAAACCTTACCATAAAACTGAATATAATTGGAAGGTTAATACAGAATAATATCATACATCCATGTTTACATCTGGGTATGGGATATTGGTTTTTGAAAAAACTGTAATATAATGAAATATGCTTTAATATCAAAACTACATCAAACCTAATATACAATAGCTCAGGAACATTTTATAATCCAACACTATCTTAGGGGCTTAAAAATAAATCCTAAGTAATTTGAAGTTATACAATCCATGGTTAGTTGATAGAGTTTGTATGCTGACCTAAGTACACAGAAGAATTTTCTGTGGAATGGAGAATTATTTACATTTCCAGAGTAGTATATGTTAGTATTATTATTGTATTTTGGTCTCTATAATGAATGGATATGGATTTCAGAAGTAAATTTTAAATGCAATTTATTTAAAAATAGTTTGTATTTCCAAACTAAAATTCTGTAGTCATTGCATCAGCTTGGAACATCGGCTACATGCTTCACTGTACCTACTGTTATGTTTTAAATACTTACCAAGTATAGCCTTAGTTATGTTTGCTATTTACACATCTTATGATGATGACTTCCTGAAGAATATTTTCCTTGAGGCATATGTGTGTCTTTATATTGCTGGCCAGTTCATTTAGTCCCTTTTGATGCAATGGAGATGCTGTGTACCTCTGAATTCACCATCAATGAAGAAGCATCCTGGAAGTGATCCTCACAGGCTTTGGTGAACACCACCTGGATATTTTGTTCCTACTGTGTAACCAACAAATCAACCACTGGAAGTCCACATCTCCAGCCTCTTGGTACACAGCACAGCTTCTAAGGCCCTTGCTTGCAGTGTTGGAATTTCGATTTGTGGCAGTTGTGTATGTGTCTGTGTACAGTTGGAGGAGCATACATCAACAGCCACCTGGGCCCCAGTTAGCCTGGACCAGCTACTGTCTATCTGCCCATGCTTATAGTGAGCATCAAGTATAATTAAGGGCAATTAATGGGGGTTAATCTTCTCTGTTTGCCTCCCCTACTCCAACCTGTTTCCATACAATCATCTTCTGATGAAGTACATTCCAAATTCTAACAGTATCAACAATAGCTTATGTTACCAAAGGGCAATCATTATCTCATTTACAAAAGAATAGAAAATGGAGCAATAGCTCACGTGGTAAAATGTTGCCATGTAAGCATGTGCCACTAGGCTCGAGGACCAACTTCCTTGTCATTTTTGTACCTGTGAAGCAGAGATAGGTGTATTTCTGGGGCTCACTAGCTAGCCTGCCTAATTAGTGACTCTCAAGTCTAAGTGAGAGACTCTACCTCATTAAACAAAGTGGATAGTTCCTGAGCACTGACCTTTGACCTCCACAGACATGCATCTACATGTGCAGCCCTCCCACCCAAGGCACATGTGCATTTACAAGTATACATATGAATATTTAAAATTTAGAATCAATAGTCATTAGGGAAATGCAAATCAAAACAACCCTGAGATTCCACCTCACACCAGTCAGAATGGCTAAGATTAAAAACTCAGGAGACAGCAGGTGTTGGCGAGGATGTGGAGAAAGAGGAACACTCCTCCACTGCTGGTGGGAATGCAAATTGGTACAATCACTCTGGATATCAGTCTGGAGGTTCCTTAGAAAACTGGACATGACACTTCTGGAGGACCCTGCTATACCACTCCTGGGCATATACCTAGAGGATTCCCCAGCATGCAATAAAGATGCATGCTCCACTATGTTCATAGCAGCCTTATTTATAATAGCCAGAAGCTGGAAAGAACCCAGATGTCCCTCAATGGAGGAATGGATACAGAAAATGTGGTATATTTACACAATGGAATACTACTCAGCAATTAAAAACAATGAATTCATGAAATTCTTAGGCAAATGGTTGGAWCTGGAAAATATCATCCTRAGTGAGGTAACCCAATCACAAAAGAACACACATGGAATGCAGTCACTGATAAGTGGATATTAGCCCAGAAGCTTTGAATACCTAAGACACAGCTCATATATCAAATCATTCCCAAGAAGAAGGAAGGAGAGGGCTCTGGTCCTAGAAAGGCATGATGCAGCATTGTAGGGGATTACCAAGACAGAGAAGTAGGAGGGGGTTGACTGGAGAATGGGCGGAGGGAAAAGGGCTTATGGGACTTATGGGGAGGGGGGAACCGGGAAAGGGAAAATCATTTGTAATGTAAACAAAGAATATAGAAAATAAAAAAATTAAAATTCCCTCTTGTAAATTAATTAAATGTTTTTTTAAACATTATTTTATTTTATGGGTATGGATATTTTTCTTTCATGTGTATCTATATGCCACTTGCCACTTTGTGCTTAGTGCCTGTGAAGGTCAGAAGACAGGCAATGAATTCTCTGGACTAGAGCCACAAAGGTCCTGAGTTACCAATGAGTGATGGATGGGAGTCACCCTTGGGTGCTCTGGAAGAGCAGCCAATGTTCTTAACTGCTGAGCCATCTTTTTGGATCCAAACCAATTTTATATATTTTTTTTTTACTCAGGTGCTCTTTAAAGCTAAAATTGTAGAAGGTAGAAAAATTGTTCCTTAGGTGATAGCAAGCCTCTTGCAGGTAGTCTAAGTGGGATCCCGATGTTGCCAGAATGGAAGTGGATGTTAGGTACAGCTGAGCTAGAACAGTACCGGGCCTAGCAGTTCTTCATGGCTGGACCACCAGAAGTGGCTTTACCACTCGCTGTATTGCATAGAACATTAGGAGCAGCAGCATGCAAGGCTACTGGGGTTTTCTCTGTCAGTGACATAATCACAACACACCAGGAGAAGAAGCAGGGTCTTTCAGGGATGGCTCAGAAACTTAATCATTTTTTCATTTATTTTTTAAATGCAAATTACACTAGTAAAGTCAAAAAAATCACTCTGTTAAAAATACATTCAGAATTAACAAATGCAAGAGGAGGAAAAAAAAGACAGATCAGGATAGTTAACTCTTGCTTTCAGAATATTAGGTTTATAACAAAAGCTCAGCCTAGAAAAATAGCATTCTTCACCAGGTTTTGAGGAGGATACAGCTGTACAGCTTTGATGTTTCCCAGTTAGAATCACACTACTGTGCTTACTGCTCCTAAAAAAGGCCCGCCCACTGACTACTCTTGAGTAGTCAACAACTGTTTCTGAAAAATTTGGTGGTGATGATATACTGACTTGGTGGAGAGTCGGCTGCAACTTAAAAAGAAACATGACGACTTATTTTACTCTCTCCCTACACATGTACCACAAGGTGGAATCCTATCCCAGCAGCAATACAGTGAAACCTCATGTCAATAGTCACATTAGAATAGCTTCTGGCATGTATAGTATTTATATTTTAGGAATAAAAGGACAGTACATTGGCGACTATTTCCTCAAACGTTAAACATGCATATCACTATAAAAACACCATAAGAGGTTTCACTGATATGTTTGCAACTGTCCATTTCACACATATAGGTATGGACCGACATATACAAGTCACTGGGAAAACTCAAGTGTGAGTGTTAAATTCTTTTTGTGCATGTAGTTTATGTTCCAATGGCCATTTTTGGGGCCTTCATTGATTTTAAATGGGTGTAAATGGGCATGTGTTGCAAACATCTTTGCAAAGACAGCAACTGGCCTGTCTTAATGGAGATCTGAATGCAAAAAGGGTTAACCCAGTAAATGAAACCGTAAGTACCAAAAGAAAAGGAGTTGTTCCATGCCACTGTCTAACTTCTCAATCTGAATTTCACTGCACATGACGGTGATATGCTAAAGAAAACTTGATTTTAGTGTCTCAAGTAGATCCAAGAAAAACATGACTCATCTGTGTTACTGATAAACTTGAGCTAATTATGTCCTCCACTAATGAAAACAAAGAGTGCTTGAAAATATAGAACTAAATTGCCTAGGAGTTCGGAATATCCCATAAACACATTGACCTACTATTGTCTCCAAAGATATCTCATTGCCAACTACGTCAACAGCACAGGTTTTTTGTTTTTCTGCCACACTAATACAGGAGAATTGGAATACAGTCTAACACACAACAGATCCCCCAAATACCACAAAGCGATCTCAAAGATTTCACTAAGTTAACTATTGCTCCCCACCCACCCATCCCAAAAATAATCTTATATGCTGAAGTTAGAAAAGAAAGTTCACCTACATTGGGTCTTCGATTTGAATTAGATATAAAAGAGTAAACATAGCTAATACATAGTTAGTTGGCCTCTGTCATAGAAATCCACAACTGTTTCCTGTGTTAGGAAAAGCCATTTGTAGAGACTTAGAAAAGCACTTAAAGTGCAAGAAAGAAAACCAACCAGTTAAGCCATTGCTGCTTTCAGTAGATTAATGAGTTTAGTAGATTAATAAATTTTACTTTGTTCCACCATCAGAAGACCATGTTTAAGAGACATGAAGATGACAGTTACTGTTGTTGTTGGTTCTTTGTCTCTTTGTGGCCACTGAAGAGGCTCAGTAGTAAATCATCATTTTCTTACAGACACACCGGAGCTGCTGAGTGGTTCAGTCTTATTCTTTGATGTGAGACAGTCAAAATTTTCCGGAATTAATAGCAGTGTGTTCACCTAAAGGATGTGACTGGGGGACGTCTGCACTGAGAGTCTCGGCACACAACGCAGGTGGTTTAAGGCAAGTATGTATGGTATAGCCTTTAGGGCAAACGACCTGCCGTTTGCATTTGGTACAAGGTCATCACGGCATGTTCTGTCTGACTAGTTTTTGCAATTAAAGTAGTTGTGGTGCAATCAAGATGTATGGTATGGAGTGCAAAGAACATGGTTCCAAACTTGTGTGCCTGGGTTAATTTGGCACCTCACAGAGCCAACTGGCTGGGCTGCAGAGGGGTAAGTAGGGATCTGCAGAAGACACCCATACAGCTCCTTTCCCACTTTCAAAGGTCTGGAAGAAGGGAGCCTGCATGGAGGAAATCCAGGATGGGCATGTCCTGCATGTTTATCAGTTTCAGTCAGAAAGAGGAGGTCCAGTGTAACTGATGTGTGCATGATAACGGCAGTGGTGTGTGTGTGTGTGTGTGTGTGTGTGTGTGTGTGTGTGTGTGTGTGTGTTCACTCATGTGCCTATGTAGAAACTTCCTGTTTGGCCTGATAACATGTATGTGTATTTAAATCCATTTGCTTCTTGAGCTTCATAAAAGGCAAGAGGCCACTGCACAAGTCATTTGAGGAGTCCATGGGCTGACAGACAGAAGCCATCTGTGTTATTTTGACCTGAGAGAGAGAAAAGGTGCTTTTAATCAAGAGAGAATGCTAGATATCTATTGCTCACACCCCAACCCCACTTCTCTAAGTATAAGAGCCAACAGAATAAAAAAGATTGGGGGGAAATAGAGAAAGCAGGATCTCAAACTGGGTTTTAAACAGTTTCTGCCTCCCCTTTATCCCTCAGTGCCATGTCACTGACAGAAGTCACCTATTCAGGGAACAAATGAAAATGAGCATGTAGTGCCATCAGCTGCCAAACTGATGCAGTGGTTTTGCATACTGTCTAGTAGAACATAAGTCATTTGTATTATTAGGAAGGGGACACCATCATGTCTATATATGCCATGACACATAGGCCAGTTGGGATAAAAAATTACTTTGCTAGAAAGTTAATGAGATGACATGAGAATTTCTGATAGCTATCAATTTATTTTGTATCTATATGACAGCTGTAGGCAGAGAGAGGGGAGAG
>BDUI01000024.1:1052249-1063349 GCA_002335545.1 Apodemus speciosus
CTGTATATTGCTTTTGGCAGTATTGCCATTTTAACTATATTAATCCTGCCAACCCACGAGCATGGAAGATTTTTCCATTTTCTGAGGTCAAGAAGAGGCCATCATTTCATCTTCTTTGGCTAAGAGGGATGGGAGAAAGGATGTTGGACCATTCTTCTGTGTTAGCATGTCAAGGGTAAGAGGATCATACCAAATGCTACCCCAGTATTTCACATATTGATGATTTGTGGGAACACACATTATTCTTACTGAATGTTCACAGGATTCTAAGGGGAGACACAGAACTGGACAGAAGATTTCAAAATAAAATTTGTACTTATTTAAACTATAGTGTTGGATGTATTTTTGTTTAGTTTGTGGAGACAACTTTTTCAATGGATTTATTAAGACATACAAATATACAAAACTATACATAATTAGTATACAAAATTCAATGAATGTGATCATTTGTGGACCCATGAATCCTTCATTACAGAAGAGAAAGAGACACCAGGTACATCTGTCCTTTCCAAAGTCCTACTAAAAATGTGACTTTTATTTCAAGTTCTATAATGCTTCTTGGGGCCTTAGTTTTCCTATCTGCAATGAGGGTGTGTTTGTATATACTGATTTATGAGGGTAGATCAGATGCAATTATTCTAAATTAGAAAAATACCATATCTATTTAATAACCATGATTTAATAACATTAATCATATAAGAATTGAAAAGCTATCCAGGAAGGATAAAATGGTTCTCAAATAAATACTCTTTGCTAAAATCTATTCCCCGTAGTGAGCCCTCCTTTTCTTTAAATTAAATCATGAATACTCAGTCCGGCAAACTGCCTTTTAAATACATGTTGGAAGTGAGGTAGTGTAACATAAAATTGCCCCATTGTTATTAATTGCAAAAGCACTAATCAACATATTCTTTTCTGGAGACAGAGCTGGCGAGGACCATGAAAGGCAGCTTACTGAGAGTGAAGCCTAAATATGTAGGAGGACACACTGAAAGGCATTAAACATACAAGTGGGCCTATGAAAACAGAGCGTCTATCCATCATCTCTGCAGGTATGAATTTCAAGGGTACTTACAACCAGGTGCACAAAAGAAATTTACAGCACAATTAACCACAGGCCAAATGCAGAATAATATCTTTCTCCTATTCAAGTCTTACTTGGTGGCAATTCAAACTGATTGTATTAACTTGAGGTTTTCTCTTTGGGCTAAAATCCCTGAATAAATTTTGAACTCCCCCCTCTCTTTCTCTCTCTCTCTCTCTCTCTCTCTCTCTCTCTCTCTCTCTCTCTCTCTCTCTCTCTCTTTTAAATTTTGATTAGAAAAATACAGTTCCTAAAGGGACACATGATCTTGTTGTCCAAAAGGTCACTGTACTATAATGCTAAGAAAAGCTTTTCAACTAGCAAATCACATGTTGAATGGAATGAGACTCATTAACTGGAAGAAGATGCCTCAATTCCTAGCTTGTTCATCAAGGGGATCTTCTCAGGGTCTTTGGATCTTATTTTTCATGTCCTTCTTAGTTGCATCAGATGCAGATTTTTAAATGGTAAGCCATTGTCACAGGCTAATAAATGAAAATTACAAACAAGAACAATAACACTATCATAAGAAATAAAATGGGTATTTTTCTAGAAGTTGTTTGAAGAAAATGGTTGAAGCTTCTGTTTCTAAAAAAAATCTAAGAAGAATCAAACATAACTTGCACATACTTAACCTCTTTTTTCCTTTGTCTATTTTTGCTAATTCTTAGGAAGAAAAGTACTGTAGATAAAAATTTAAGAAAATCTAATGGTTTTCTGCTGAGACCATAAGCTCAGTGCTGGTATCTTTGGATGAATAAAAGTACCATTTGGAATGTTCCAGGGAAGCTGAGGGGCATCCTAAAGCAGGGGCCCTGCAAGGTAATGTCTGTGCAGTGTGTGCACTGTGGCAACTCTAAGCAAGTCATGTTTCCTTGGATCTCTCTCTCTCTCTCTCTCTCTCTCTCTCTCTCTCTCTCTCTCTCCTCTCATAACTAAGTCTTTCTTTGGAGAACTTTATACATAAGTACTGGTTTTAGACCATTTCTACCCTCCTCTGCCACCAACTCCTCCCATGGACATCGTCTTATATTCATGGTTTCTTCTTTTAATATTATTATTGCCCCCCAACAATTGTTGAGATTGCATGGATGCAGATTCCCTGCTATATTCAGAAGACACTATCTTATAGCAGACATCCTATGCCTCTGTCTCTCACCATCTTTCCTCCTACCCCTCTTCTGTAATGCTCCCTGAAACTTAGGTGTTGAAGTTGTATTGTAAATATATCAACTGGGATTGGTTACTTCACAATTGGTTCTCTGGATTTAGATTAGTTGTGATTTTCTGTAATTGTACATAAGTGCTACAAAGAGTGGCTTCTTTGCTAAAGGATGATAGCTACACATATCTATGTGCTTAGGAATAAATATTTAGAATGCAATTATGGATGAAATTGGTTTGGGAAAGTGACATTCTGCTGGGTACCCCTCTAGGATCCATGACCACACCATGCATGTGTAGTTTGGCTAGGTTTACAGTAAAAATCATGATTTCCCTCTTATTACACCAACAGAGTTGTTCCTTGATTATTCCTAAGACAGGATTATTTACACCTTTGGGGGATATATAAAAAATTTTAGCTTTTAGAATTTTGGGTATCAGATATCCCATCTGTGTAATATATAAAAAACAACATGGATAGGTATTGAATCCCATCTTAGCTTTTTAATGTAAAATATTTATGCAAGGGGAGTAATTGACATTATCCCTCTCTTTTTTTGGATATTCACTAGCTCCATTTTATGTAACTTTTGACAATTATTTACAGATATGAGGGCTGACCCTCACATTTTAATGGTTAATTTTGTGACGTTGAAGCACAGATCTAATATAATAAAATCTATTTTTCTTGTCTTTTTTCTTTTTTTATTGGATATTTTATCTATTTACATTTCAAATGTTATCACCTTTCCAGATTTCTACTCTGGAAACCCCCTACCTTTCCCTTCCCTGCTTCTATGAGGGTGTTCTCCCACCCACCCACCCACTCCTGCCTATCCACCCTGGTTTTGCCCTACACTGTGGCATCAAGCCTACCAGGACCAAGGGCCTCTCCTCCCATTGATGTCCAACAAGACCATACTCTGCTACATATGCAGCTGGAGCCATGGGTCCCTCCATGTGTTCTCTTTGGTTGGTGGTTTAGTCCCTGGGAGCTCTGGGAGGGGGGTCCTGGTTGGTTGATATTGTTGTTCTTCCTATGGGTTGTAAACCCTTTCAGTTCCTTCAATCCTTTGTCTAACTCCTCCATTGGGGATCCCAGGCTCAGTCAGTCCAATGGTTGGCTGTGAGCATCCCTCTCTGTGTTTTTCAGGCTCTGGCAGAGCCTCTCAGGAGACAGCTATATCAGGCTCCTGTCAGCAAGCACCTGTTGGCATCCACCACAGCGTCTGGGTTTGGTGTCTGTATATGAGATGGATTCCCAGGTGCAGCAGTCTCTGGATGGTCTTTCCTTCATTCTCTGTTCCACCCTTTTTCTCTTTATTTCCTTCTGTGGGTATTTTGCTAGCCCTTCTCAGAAGAACTGAAGCACCCATACTTTGGTTTTCCTTCTCTTGAGCTTCAGAAGGTATGTGAATTTGGGCATTCCGAGCTTTTGGGCTAATATTCACTTAACAGTTAGTGCATACCATGTGTGTTCTTTTGTGACTGGGTTACCTCATTTAGGACGATATTTTCTAATTCCATACATTTGCTTGAGAATTTCATGAATTCATTGTTTTTTATAGCTGAATAGTACTCCATTGTGTAAATGGACATTTTCTGTATCCATTTCTCTACTGAAGAATGTCTAGGTTCTTTCCAGATTCTGGCTATTATAAATAGGGCTGCTATGAACATAGTGGAGCATGTGTCCTTGTTATATGTTGGAACATCGTTTGGGTATATGCCCAGGAGTGGTATAGCTGGCTCCTCAATTTTCTGAGGAACTGCAAGACTGATTTTCAGAGTGGTGTACCAGCTTGTAATCCCACAGTGGAGGAGAATTCCTCTTTCTCCACATCCTCACCAGCATATGCTGTCACCTGAGATTTTGACCTTAGCCATTCTGACTGCTGTAAGGTGGAATCTCAGGGTTGTTTAATTTGCATATCCTGATGACTAAGGATATTGAACATTTCTTTAGGTGCTTCTCAGCCATTCTATATTCATCAGTTGAGAATTCTTTGCTTAGTTCTGTACCCCATTTTTAATAGGGTTATTTGTTTCTGTATAGTCTAACTTCTTGAGTTCTTTGTATATATTGGATATTAGTCCTCTATCAGATGTAGAATTGGTAAAGATCTTTTGCCAATCCGTGGGTTGCCGTTTTGTCCTATTGATAGCCTCCTTTGCCTTACAGAAGCTTTGCAATTTTATGAGGTCCCATTTGTTTATTTTAGATCTTAGAACATAAGTCATTGATGTTGTGTTCAGGAAAATTTCCCCTGTGCCCATGTGTTCAAGGCTCTTCCCCACTTCCTCTTCTATTAGATTTAGTGTATCTGGTTTTATGTGGAGGTTCTTGATCCACTTGGACTTGAGTACATGGAGATAAGAATGGATCGAATTGCCTTATTCTACATGCTGACTGCCAGTTGAACCAGCACCACTTGTTGAAAATGCTGTTTTCGTCCCACTGGATGGTTTTAACTCCTTTGTCAAAGATCAAGAGACCATAGATGTGTGGGTTCATTTCTTGGTCTTCATTTCTATTCCATTGATCTCCCTGTCTGTGTCTATAGCAATACCATGCTTTTTTTTGTCATTATTGCTTTGTAATACTGCTTGAGGTCAGGGATGATGATTCCCTCTGATGCTCTTTTATTGTTGTGAATAGTTTTCGCTATCCTGGGATAGCTGTTATATTTTTTCCATGAAGAATTGAGTTGGAATTTTGATGGGGGGTTACTAATAAATAGTTAAGTAACAAATAGCTTTGTGTGACACACTGCAGCTAGGTAACCACAGGGAACAGAATTTTTGTATTTTGAGTAATCTTGGCAATCACCTTGTCCATTATCAAGGACTTTTTTTTTTTTTTTTTTTTTTTGTTTTTGTTTTTGGAGACAGGGTTTCTCTGTGTAGTTCCGGCTGTCCTGGAACTCACTCTGTAGACCAGGCTGGCCTTGAACTCAGAAATCAGCCTGCCTCTGCCTCCCAAGTGCTGGGATTAAAGGTGTGCGCCACCAATGCCCGGCCCTATCCAGGCCTTTTGAAGTCTGGGACCATACTACTTTAGTAATGGCCTATGATTCTGTGGCAAGCATGTAGGAAACTGTGGTCAAGAACAGAGACAGTAAGTGCAAATCATCTTGGATTGTGTAGAAGGTCAAATGGTTGAGGATGGAGTACTCTATGAGAAAAGCTTACCAGTCCCTTTAAGATTTGGTCAGGGCTTCAAGGATGCAACAGGATAGAGAAGAGTACCACAGAGTAATCACCTGCCAGCAACGACTTTGTTTTGTTTCATTAGGGAGCCTGGAAAGATAGGTAGTAGACACAGTGACATGCTAGTGTCAGAAGCATGAAGCACTGTTTTGTAGCAGCTCAGCCAGGGATGCTGCATTTGCCTTTGCAGCCAGGGTTAGTGACTCTCCTCTGTGATGCACAAGCACCCACAATTAGAAATGGATAAACTGCATTGCCCCTTACTCAGGAACAGATACTACAAATCTAAGCATGAAGAAAGTATATGTGATCATGGGTGCCCAGTGTGCTTGCAAGAGCACCCCTGCCTTTGCCCTCCCTGGAGGGAGAGGATGAGAAGAAATGTGTAAACTGAGAGAGACAATCCGTGCAACAAAGCTCCAAAGTAAGAGTTAGGGAACGTCAGGATGGAGGCAGAGAATGGAGAAAGAGAAGTTACAGTAGGTGGAGAGTGTCAGTATGTGGTCTCAGTGATGCATCCCCCTCTCTCCCTGTAATGAAGATACTCTAAGCGCAGCCTGCTCTTAGAAGAGAATGGAGCAGTGTGGGTTGGTAGCAGGGTGAGGTTCCTCAGACGCCTGGATAAGAGGAAGGGAAGAAACTAAGGTGTCAGAAAATGATGAATCCAGTTAGTTTTTGCTACTTTGTGTCAGTGTGGAGAAGCACACAGGGTAAGATGTTGTGATAAGTCAGTTTCCATCTTCCATGGTTGCTATCTGGATTGACTGAATCCCTGAGTCTTTGTTTGGTTCACCCTTGTTAGAATTGCTTTCAATTATAGATGACCTGACTTTTAGAAAGAAATGGAAGGCAGCAGTTATTTTAAGTAATGGATGAGTTAGTTAGACATGATTTGGCATATCTTCTCAACTGACATCAGGATATATTTAGAATGCACAACTCATTTAAATGCAGCAGTTTTAATTAGGATGCTGGGCACATTAATGTATGTATATTTAGAGAAAATGATGTAAATATGCATGCTATAATCACCCATTAGAGAAATATTCCTCGCCTTGTGCCTCATAATGTTTGTGTAATTATATTATCTTGCAAGGTCTACAAAGGAAGATCACAAAAACTTCTGAGCCTAAACTGATCATCTTATTAGGGCAGTAGTAGCAGTTTCAGGAAAGAGGACAGGGGTCATTGTAACATTCTTACTGGTATCTGGCACATAGAAAACACTTTAGCTATTTCAGGCTAACTGAAAACATGTAAAATTATCAACATGTGCATTACCGTAGACCTTTGGCTAATGTGGACCTAAAATTTAGTTAAAGTAGTTCTCTGTTAAAAATACATATATGTTTTTATTTCATTGTAGTCAACTGTATATGTCTCTGTGATTTATCCTTCTAATTTCAGCTGGAGTATCATTTCCTTAGTGGAATAATGCTTCTGTCTTCCAAAGCACATGAGTCTCTTGAACTGTATCCCATGGTACTCAGCTTTTCTTTACTGGGTGCTCCTCATGCCCTGCTTTCATCCTTGTTTCTCCTGGGCATTATATGTTAGACTGTAGGCATTATGAAGGTAGAGGTGGTATCTGTTTGTTTTTTTCTTTATCCCTGGCAATGTACACAGACTGGTTGTTTGAAAAACAGTTGTTGGAAGAACGCTGGAGTCCCATGTACAGTGATGTGGAAATGGTACTTAGAACCAAAGATGCCAATTCTGGTCTTACTTCTGCTTCCCTTGATTATTTTACTTCTAGCAAGACAACCCCAGTGTCCCTTTCTTCTACAGTAAAGTTATATAATTAAAGCACGGGACTGCTAATAGTGTTCATAGTTCCATGATTCTGCATAATTCCGTATTTATGGGATTGGTTTGCACATCAGTGGTAGTGTGGCAACATTAAAGGAGCAAATTCATAATTTAGTTATTTTTAGATGTAAGTTATTATGCACTGACTGATGTTATTAAGCAAATTTACTGGAAGACTAGCTTCTCTCTCTCTCTCTCTCTCTCTCTCTCTCTCTCTCTCTCTTACACACACACACATACACAAACACACACACATATTACACATTCATAGACATAAGCAAACATGAATTGAAAGTACTAAGGAAAAAGATTATATCTGTATTGAATGCTTGAAAACATTTTTTGGTGTCAATATTTCCTAAAAATATAATGTAACAACTATATGGCACTTACATTGTGTTAGGTATTATAATGATAATTTAAAATATGCTAGAGTTATGTACAAGTACCATATTATATTATGTAAGAGATTTGAGCATCTACAGAGCCCTGGAGGATCCTGGAGCCAATCCCCCCTAGATACAGTAAGATAATTGCTTATAGCATTCTGGAACCTGAGGTCTATTTTCAGTGAGAAAACAGTAATGATCAATGCAGAACCCAGACAAGGGTAAGTTTGGTAGATTTGGAGCTCACTGAAGTACTGTTCTTACTCATTTTAACTCAGTGATGTTGGAGGATGGATGTGTACCTGTGCAATTTCTCAGCAGTCCCACTCCTGGTAATTCTTTCAACATCAACTTTATTAGATACAAATGCAGCAATCCGTATCCAATTTTCTTTTTGTGTCAGGATTGCTCATGTATAGATTAGACTTCTTTGTTAGAAATATTTATAATTAATCCTTACAAAAAACAAATAAACAAATGCAAATGTCACAGTGTCTGCCCCAGCCTAACCTTGTTGGTTTAAAGATTGTAGTGTCATCTATTTTATTTATATATATCTAAATATAAAATTTTAATTTTAATTCCCACTGAATTGAAATTCTTACTACAGACCTAACCTAATTTCCAATTGATAATAGACATGGATTCCCAGAAGTGCTCTAAGCCTCTTGATAGTAATGTCCTAATTTCCTTTCCTGGTAAACGTTTTAAATAAGATTTTTGTGCCAAAGGAAATTAACCTTTAAATTAATCGCAATTATAAAATGCCATCACTGATTTTTGTCTTCAGCCTAATTACTTTCTATTATTTAAACAAACTGTACTTCCCGTGAGCTTCAAGTTTGTTTCTCTTTCACTTCCTTTCACACAATACCAACCTCTTAGAGCAGAGGCTACCTGGAGCATTACATGTCCCTGGGGATCTAGGCTCACTTAGTGAAAAAGCTCTCTTTCAGGGCCTACATGCAAGTCATCTTTCCTCTTCTTTTTCATTACGCATATTTGTTAGTGGGTCCTCAGAGGTGCTGTGTATTTCAGCCCTTCTGTCGAAGAGGAGATGGCTAAGCTCAGCCAACTGTTTCTTTTCCATGCCACTTTTAAAACAGGCACAACTGAATGAGATGCTGTGGCCAACAGCCAACAGCCGACATCATCCATCAAATGACTAGCTGTCAAGATCATCGTCTCTGCATGTCTCTGGTCTAGAGGGATTTCCCTTGAGTTAGCCCTTTGTCTTGCTGTTATTTGTTCTTTGGACTTGGGACTAAGGTATCCAAGCAACTTTATGAACATGTATACAGAAATTCTGGAGCCAAACAATCTATTTTTTTGCAACCTGATTCCTCTCTTTCCTGTGCCATTATTTATGTGTGGTAAGAGGTATAGAGCATTCACCACATGTGGAGTATTGTCTACATTATTGGAAGGCCCACAATGATCAAAAGGAAGATTTTTTTCCTTCAAATTATTTTTGTTAATGCCACTGCTCTTCTCTCTCCATTCATATGTTCTGGCACTCTTCTCTGTCTAGGTTGATTAAAAAAAAAAAAAGCCCTATTCTTTGTCTCTACTAGTTAATTTAAGTTCCTGGTGCTAGCAATATTTTCTGCAGGAAATACTTCTTTTGTATGCCTAGGATAAAAATCTCCTCAGCTTATCTGAATGCTGTTGCCTCTATATTGATTCTTTAGAAGCCAAGGCTTCACAGAAAATAAATCATTTCTTTGCTGTTATATTTCTGACTTGGATAGATTAGATTTACATAAAGACGAATATTCTGTGAGCATCTGTGTGTGTTTGTATGAATAAGAAGCCATCTAGCATAATAGAGTAGATAATGTGAGAAAGGGGAGAAAACAAGACATAATTGTTGAAGAATCAGCTTCTACTTTTATCTTAAAAATTTAAATTCAGAAACAGAGCTGATGTGTTTTCCTTAAGGGACCACAGGAGGAGCAATGCAAGAGGCAGAGATGAGACCTGGGCTAGCTGATTTTGGAAGAAATGTAGAGAGGCATGAGTTAGTGCTCTGGAGACCTCGGCTGTCACTGAGAGAGGCTGTCATGTGACTCATAGGTGGCACAATGTATTCATCTGTCCCACACACAGGTCATATGTTCAATCTTTTATTTTTACATATGGCAAAACCTGCCCACTTGCTTTGAAAATGGCAAAAGGTGCCTTATTATGCTTATTAAGTGTTTCAACTGCTTAGAATCAACTGAAGTCTAAGGCGATGTCACCTATCTGTGTTGTCTGCCATATATTCTGAGAAACGTTTTTGGAAAGCTAATTGTTTAACTCCTTATTTCTCAAAAACATACTGAGTCTTCCTCCAGGTGTGGGGGTGGGGGGTGAGAGGGTGCTATTTTAGGTGCTAGGATACACTGGGGAATGAGACATGGCTGGGTTCTAAAAGCATCCCCAACACTCTTTTATCCAGAGTCAGCTTTAATGCCTTAGATTATGGAAGCTCAGTGATCTAATCTTTAGAAGATTATAAAATGTAGGTGTTGAAATAGATCAACAGCCATCATTTTTCTATTATTTCAAAGCTTAAAGAAACCATCACGTATGTGGTAGCAGTGCACACTTTTAATTTCAGCACTTGGGAAACAGAGGCAGACAGATCTCTGATTTTGAGGTTAGCCTGGTCTACAGAGAAAGTTTTAAGACAGCCAGGGCCACATAGAGAAATCCTGTCTCCATATACCATCTCCTGCAAAGAAAAGAAGTCTTAGACAAAATGAAAGGACCTTAAATAAAATACAAAGTGTCTGTGCTTTGGGAGGATCGAGAGGGAAGAAAGGATATCTTTCACGGTGAACCAACTATAGTTCTTCAGAACACAACTAGATGTTAGTAGCACCCAATTTCTGTACCTTTCCCATTTAATAATATGTGATGTTGCTCAGAGTTAAGGAAAAATGATGAGTTCTGGTCTGATTGCAAGTCGACAGATAAAGACAAGGCTATTTCACTTAGTAATCTTTCAACTCCCTAAGATTGTTATTGTTATAAAAAGATGAACAAATGCATAAATTATGCATCTTTCATTTGAGTATGACTGTCTGGAAATAAGACAGACTATTTTTCTTTCCCTTCACCTGCCAATCAGTCATATAATACACGGTACTTTTTCCTGAACTGCTTGTTACCACTTCTGAGGTTATGTCGGAGGAGGGATTTATAATAACAAGAAACCCCAGGTTACCAAGCACAGTTTATAGCATGATCCGAACAACCATGTTTTTTTTTCTTTTTTTCTTTTTTTTATTGGATATATTCTTTATTTACATTTCATTTCCTTTTTCTGTTTTCCCCTGAATGTCCCATATGTCTTTTTTCCCTCCCCTTGTTCCCCTATTCACCCCTTCCCACTTCCCTGTTCTGGTATTCCCCTACACTGCTGCATTGGGCCTTTCCAGAACCTGGGTCCACTCT
>BDUI01000024.1:1094472-1116856 GCA_002335545.1 Apodemus speciosus
TTCAAGCAGACTCCAGGAGTGTCGGTCTAGCTCCTGAGTCTCTGGTTCTGTAAGCTTATCCTCTCCCTCTCAAGAGGAATAAAGCTCATTACTGCAGAAGGATCCTAATGTGTGCTGTGTGTTTCCTGCCGGCGGGAAGATAGCGCGCGGGACACCGACTGTCTGCTTCTCAGGTTCCTGCGTACCCAGGTACAGCAGCTAGATGCTGCTGAAGAGCTGAGAATGGAGTGGGGGCCCATGGACTGGATCTAGACTAGGGCCAAAGGGGAAAAAGAGAGGCTCTGGCTGGGTCTCCTGGGGAGGAGAGTCCCTGGCTTGTTTGGCAGGGCAGCTTGGCTTGGTGGACACCGTGGTTGGGAGTGCTGAGAGGCTTTCTGTGGAAGACTAGGCAGAAGACTAGGCAGCCTGCTCATCAGGCGAAGGCCTGCACCATTGCTCTCCAACGAATCACAATGAAAAGAGGCAGTCCATGGTTTTAAGGCATTTTTTGGCATGGTGGAGTGTGGAGATAAGTAAAACTATACCCCACTTTCTCAAGGGCCTGAGGTTAAATACCTTTTTCAGGGAGGCATGTCTGGGAAGCGGAGTTTATTGGTTAAGCCCTTCAGGCCTTTAGGTACCTCATTAAAAGGAGATCTGTCTTGAGGCTACATGACCTATGGTCATGTCCTTTAACTGTGGAGGGGTTTAGGGTGTTGTCCTTATGTGACTGATGGCCACAGACCTATGGAGAGCTGCAGCCTTGTGTCAGGTGCCTGGTGTCCAGGAGCATGGCAGAACACCTACCATCCCTTGCAGGGTTATCTCCTGTAGGGTCACCAGGGTTTCCAACCTAGCTCTGCCAGAGACCAGGCTGCCTTTTACAGTCTACCGACTCACAGTCCATTAGTAGAGACTGGCTTGGTCACATTGTTGCAGGGGCTGTGCTTCACAAGTGTCATCTTCAGGTTATCTGCTATTGTGTCAGTGTCAGCACCAGTGCTAGAGACAGAGCTCAGCAACCGAGTGGCCTTGCTGTGCTTCTAATATTGACATGATTGCAGCCTTTACTTCAGAGGTCTCCCATAATGCCATGACTTGTTATCAGCCCATCTGAGAAAGGACATTACAGTTATCTCTAAATTAAGATTACTATGAAAAATGGATCTGTCCACATTTTTTCCAGGTCTTTCTGTAAACATGCATGTTCCTTTCTTTTGTAGAAATACAGGAGATGGGGCTGGAGAGATGGCTCAGCGCTTAAGAGCACTGACTGTTCTTCTGAGGGTGCTGAGTTCAAATCCCAGCAAGCATGTGGTGGCTCACAACCATCTGTAGGGAAATCTGATGCCCTCTTCTGTTGTGTCTGAAGACAGCTACAGTCTACTTAGACATAACAATAAACAAATCTTTAAGTAGTATCGAGCAGGAGCGAGTGAGGCTGACCAGAGCAAGCAGAGCTGACCAGAGCAAGCAGAGGTCCTGAATTCAAATTTCCATCAACCACATAATGGCTCACAACCAGTAGTACAGCGACAGCATACTCATATCCTTAAAAATAAATAAAAAAGATATACAGGAGACTAGCTCAATTGGTAGGACATGAGACTCTTAAAGGAATACCAACTAGTGCTTGTAGGTCATCACGTAGGAACCTAAAACTGTGAAAATGGGCTGGGTTTCCCGAAACAGTGAGCAAGGACTATCAACAGTGGGTTCTAGAACATAAGCTTCTCATTGCTCAAATTAGTTTTGATTTTATTTTTAGAGTTTTGGTGTATTTATTACATATAACACTCTTCTCATACTTTGTTACACTAAAACCTTAGTAAAGATTTGCTGACCTCATTGTCTTATGTAAGCAAAACTCAGAACTGTAGGTATCTCAGGGACATTGGTCCAAGATGAGCTGTAGAAACCCAACTGAGAGTTCAGCTGAAAATGGAGCTCGATTCCCCACCTTTCCAAGTCTGTTCCTTCTATAGTGTCCTTCATTCATGTATCTCAGAATTCATCTTGTCATTCAGGTAAACAGTTCTCGGTGTCATCGTTTGTTTCTTCTCTTATCCAAGCTAGTAGAAAACTATAACTTTCTTTTAACAAATAGGCCTTTACCTAGCCTCTCACAACTGTCCCTGTCATTTGTGACACTCACCCAGTACTCTTGCCTGGAACAGTCTCGTACCTCAATTGATCCCTATCACTCATCTTCAGTCTGTTTTTCACATCTCTATTCCACATTTTTGTATAAACTCACTTTGAAGTCCCCGCAGACACAATGGTGGTATTCATTCTCCTCACCTCAGATGCCATTGCATCCCATCTTTACTCAGACATCCCCACAAGCAACAGGAGAGGTTTTAATTCCTTTTTTGTACTGTATTGTTTCAAATAAGTTCTGCTGTTTCCCCTTTCCATTAAATGTGCAGAGTTTGAGAACTGCACTCTTTATTGGAAACATTCTCTAAAAGACAAATTTTAGATAAAGTACTTAAAATTGTTTCTTCCCCTCCTAATTTTAGGTTCTTTAAAGTATATTTATATATTCCTTATTTATAAATATTTCTGAGGTCTAATTTTGAGAAATACGTTTGTCAAACTAAATTCCATCTGGAACACCAGTTCTTTTCTTTCTCTAATTACTAGATCACTAACTTTTTCTCATTATATATCTTTCAGACACGATCAAAGGCAGTGCACTATTGATTCCCTGAAAGAAACAGCAGAGGGAGAGGAAAAAAGAACAGAGGATACAATTATTTGTAGATGGGAAAAACAACAAAAAGGCATGTTGGAGAATGGTCTCCCTAATCAGTAGTTGTTTTGGAGCATTGTCTTAAAATTGCAACAAGATTCTGTAAGACCATATTTTCAGTTCTTTAACTTACCAAGTTAATGTGAACAGTGACTTACTATGATCCATTCAATTCCAAGAATGTATGCTTTCTATTATGTTATATTTCTTATTATATTACAATAAAGAAATACAAAGAAACAGGTTTGTATAGGAACAGCATCAGCACTTTTAAGTGGAAAAAGCTGCCTGCATTCCCTGCCACTTTCCCTGTCTTTATAGATGCCATCATTTCAAACTATTCTTCCAGAAAAGTGAGGCTTGATGACATCCTGTCTACTCACTTTACCACAATGTCTTGGGATCTGTTGAAACCTCATTACTGGATGTCACCTTTGTATACATGTGGGAATGTAGGTTCTATTAAAGCAGGAAATACTGAATAAGAAATGGTGTTCTGCAGGTTTTCAAGATACTTTCTGAAGGATGGCTGAATTCTTCTAAAATTAGCCTGTCTATTTATGCAGATCACTTTTCTAAAATTAGAACTGTTTAGGCAGTAGTCTTTAGAGCTCCGTTTTATACTCCCCAAATCTTTCAATCTATTTGTGACCAGGTGCACACTCCTAAATACTTCCCCAGATAACCCTAATTCCCAACTAACATGGCATCTGCTCTCTCTAGCCTATATCATACTCAACCCCAATCGCCTCTTAAAAGCAAGAAAACCTTGCTGCTCTTCTACTCTGATTAATACATTCAATCTCAAGAGCGTTAGTGAAAAAATTGCTTACATTTCTGTAGTACCCATTCTGTGCGAGGCAGAACTCATTTGTAAAGACCTTTATACCTTACAACCACTTTATAAAATAGGTATGATTATGTACCAATTTTAATTATGCTACATAAATATTATAATTATGTACCCCTGTAGAGATGAGAGGCCTGGGCCATAGGGAAGTGTGAAGGCTTTACCACAGTCACCTGCTGATGAGTGGTCGAGCTGGGACCCCTGCATGAGTCTGGTTATCTCCACAGTCTATGCCCTGAACCTCTATACCACACTGCCAATATGGTTTAGGACACAAAAGACTCCATTATTTCAGATGCTGTAGCTATTCATCTACACCTATGACATGCAGCTGGCCAGGAAATTAGTTATACTTTGTGAGCTTCTGAGTTTTAACATTTATTAACATTATATTAGAAAAAGTAGATTCTCTTAAAAATCTGACCATATAATGATACATTTACTTGTTAATATTTTATTACACACGTAAACATTTCAGTCTGGCATCAAATATTTAAATTTATTACTGACAATTTAATGGAAAACCTAAGACATCAACCTAAATTTTATATCTATATCTCCAGACTAGATGAAATAACCATTATATATGATAATATACAGGTTCCTGGCAGTAGAGACATTTCTTTAGAAGTAATTTAATTAAGAAAAAAATCTGTGTGGCACAAAAAAAATCTATAAATAATGGCCAGTCTCATCTGCTTGTAATTTGAGATGTCATATTCCAGCTACTGTTGGAGATATAGAAAAGTAGACACTACAGCTTTGTTTTGAAATATAGTATAATACAAAATGTGCTAAAATTAGAGGTATAATAAGAGTAAGAATACAATAAAATAGAAATATGGAGAAATAAAAGGACACAGAAAAAGTAAGTGCATTATATTTGTGAGTTAAGAGGACACCCACCCGCAATGACACCCACACACTCACACACAAGTATATATTTCTTGTAACAAAGTGGACTAGAGACTGGACTTATGGTACTCTCTTGCATTGTTCTCCTGTAGATCTGCTCCACTCATTTGCTGTGAAGGGCTGTATTGAGTGACTGGTGGGATGATGATAGAAATCTGCTGTAATTCACAATTGCATTCTTAGATCTAGCCTAGAATTTTTGCTCTTTTCAAACTGAAAGAATGTTGTCATCAGCAAAAAACAGTTTAGATTACAATTAAAAACAGAATAACATGCTGTTCTATAGGTGACTAAAGTTTTCTATAAGATCAGAATGTATATTATTTAGATATAGTTTTTATAAGTTGTTCTGGGCCTGTAAGAGAGCTTAGTGGGTAAATGTGCTTCCTCCCAAACCTGATGACCTGAGTTCAACCAATTCCTGTAGAGTAGAAGGAGAAAACTGAATTCTAATAGTTTTCCTCTGAATCCCATATTTATTCTATTATATATGTACATGTATATACACACAGAGATGCGCGCACGCACACTGAATAAATGTAAAAGAAAGTAGTCTTTTATCAAATTCTTAGGTAAAACTATAAATCCACTGGGTGAAAGTACAAGTCCCTCTAAGAAGGCCACAGACTCCTTTCATCTCAAGATAGCTTCACATGGGGCTCAGAATGGCTTGGTCACAAAAGCCTGCTGGGAAGTGGTGGGTGCAGGAAATTCACTTCTGAGTTCCATTTCTACATCTCTTAGACACTCTCCAAATACCTACTTTTGTTTCACTCTACAATCTAATGAACTCATATCCCAAAACTCTATTTAGACAAGATGGAGAAATGTCTCTTTGTGGAAGATACACTGTGCTTAAATGTTCTAATTATTCAGTATTGACTTAGTCCCATCTATGTGCTATGCCCAAAGGTGGAAACACAAAAAGTTAAGGCAGGCTGCCAGTAAATAAATAATTTTCTTTTGTCCTCTCTAGAATGGGGAAAATTTTTTCTCTTTTTCTATATTCTTTGTTTACATTCCAAATGATTTTCCCTTTCCCGGTTCCCCCCTCCCCATAAGTCCCATAAGCACTCTTCCCTCCACCCGTTCTCCAATCAACGCCCTCCTACTTCTCTGTCCTGGTACTCCCCTACAATGCTGCATCAAGCCTTTCCAGGACCAGAGCCCTCTCCTTCCTTTTTCTTGGGAATGACTTGATATGTGAATTTTGTCTTGGGTATTCAGAGCTTCTGGGCTAATATCCACTTATCAGTGTCTACATTCCATGTGTGTACAATGGGGAAATTTAATTTTAAAACTCTGTCAAATAATTCAGTAGAGTCCTCAGAGCTCAGTACTTGTGTGTTCAGCTGCCCACCAGATGATACCATTTCACAACATTGCCATCTAGACCCAGCTTTTATCTCCAAAACCTGGCTGTCCTGATGACTGACCTTACCAAGGACTCTGTTTCAAGGGGTGGTAATGCCATCATTCCTCACTTTAAATCCCAAACCTGAACCCCCTCCTCTCCTCTTTTCTTTTTCTCACACTGTAGAATCAATGCATCAGGAAATCAACCTGTGTTTTCTTTTCAAAATGCACCCAGAGTCTGACCTGCTGTGACCCTCTAGATTCAAACAGCCATTTCTCTCACCTGGGTGCTGTGACCCTGTGACCTTTGAATCTGCCCCCAACAGTAGCTGCCTGGTTATTTGAAACATAATGAAGACCATGTCTTTCCTCTATTGAAATCATCTGTGATCCTGTAGTCCAGCCAAAGCCAAGGTCAACATCATATAGTTTCTTCTAAAAGTATCAGAATGTGTGCCTCTCCCATTGCCCCCCTGACCTGCATCTGAACTCTGTCTCCCTCATTAACACTTTTCTAACACCAGGTTCCAGACTGGTACTTGAACATACTGGCCCATTTTAGCTTTACAGCATGCATTTAAACTCTTTCAACTGTCATCTTCTGAACATCACCTTGATCATCACTTTTTAATCCCTGCTTTTGTTGGCAGCTGCAAACCCTTCTACACCTCTGTCCATGAAAATCTAATCTGGTGGCATGGGCAAGAGTTTTTATTTTACCTTGAAAGCTGATTGTATGCTTGATCTGGGTTATTTTGTTACTCATAGTGATAAGTTTCTTGATCTAGTCCTTCTTAAGTGGATATAAACTAAACTACGGTCTTGGTGTTTTATTCAAAGAAAAAAATTCCTAAGGTTCTCTGTAATGAACTCCACATAAGACTAATCTAAGGTCATGATCCCTCTCCCAGGTGAAGTGTTTATTCTGAGACAGAGTTGATCGTTCACTTTTCAAAGAAGTCAAATCAGTTCTAAAAGCATACTTTCTTCTTCCTCTCTCCTACTCCATCTCTCACTTCCAACTTCCCATTAGAAGCCAAGTTCTTTGACTGAGCAGTTATATACATGATCCTCATATACCTTTAATCCTGAGAAACAGTCTTGTATAATTTCTTCTACACTATGACAGATAGCCAATGACTAGTGAGACTCCTGATGACCTTCAGGCTGTCCAGTCTGTAAAAAAATGTAAACATCTTACTTTATTTGTCTCGATGTAAGACTCAATATCATTGACAAATTCCCAGAGATCGACAGATTTCATATCTTCTAGACTTAGTGACAAGTCTCATTTGCTTCTTACCAGATAGGAGTTTCAGTATCTTTTGGGGATCTTATTTTTTAAAAATTACAATGCAATTGTGATCCCAATTCTCATTCACATATTTACACATTCAATCCAAAACTTACATTCTGGAAAAACTTGGTACCATGAAGAGATTTTGGTGAGAAAAGTGTTGACAGAGAGAAATAGATGCAAACAAGGTATCTCTGAGCTGTAGAATGAAAGGCAGGTGTAGAGTATGTTGTCAACATCTGATGCCCCTACCCTACTACTGCCTGGCAAAGGAACCATTGTGCTCACCTAAGGAACTCTTCTCATTTCCTGTAACCCTCTCCTTAGTCTTTGTTGGGCATTTTTACTTAAGGTGACAAAGCTTTCTTCAGAGTTTATTATTTMTTTATCTTCAGAGTTTATTAACTTCAGAATTAGTCTATGTCACCATAGAAAAATGATAAAGAGAAATGCAAACCAGTAACAACTTTTCTCTTATTTAATGTCTATCAATATACGTTGTAAGAATTTTGGTTTCTTCTAAAACTCAGTTACCTGACAATGTTTTTTTATTTTAATTTCAGGTGTGGGAATAAGAGGTTGCTTCACAGCAGGTGATTATGATTTCCCTCCTGTAGTAGCAGGGGTGTGATTTTTGCTTTGCTGCAGAGCTTATGTTTGGAATTCTGTGAACATTCCAGAGTGTAGAAGTGCTAGTACCCAGAGAGGGGCCATGTAGAAAGTGGGCACATGCTCCAAGGAGGTCGCTGATAATTTCTGCTGCTGAAGTTTGCCAAATGGTCATGACGAAAAAGACAGTTGAAAAGGAGAAATTGGATATCCTGACCACAAAGGTTGGACTTGCATCGAGGTTGACACCCCTAATCAGCAGGAAGCAGTCTAAAGAAGTCTATGCCCCACTTTGTCTCTAACCTTCTTTCTCTCTTACTGAGTATTGGTGGATTGGGAGGGATTGTGGTAGAATAAAGGTTGGAAGGGTGGCGCTAGAGAGATGGCTCAGCATATAAGAGCACTGACTGTTATTCCTGAGGTCCTGAGTTCAATTCCCAGCAACCATGTGGTGGCTTATAAGATCTGATTCCCTCTTCTGCCATGCAGGCATACATGATAATAGAGCACTCATATTCACAAATAAATTTTAACCCAAACAAATACATGCTTCTTGTATTATCCGTCTATCCACGTACATATGTATATATGCATTATGTATGTATTATCTATATCTATCTCTACCTATCTATATCTACTTGTCTATCATCTATCATCTACCATTTTGTGTCTATCATTTGTCATCTCTGTATCTATCATCTATATATCTATGTATTTATCTGACTATCATCTATCTGTCAAAATGTGTCCAAAATCTGCACATAACATAATTTTGTAGAAATATTAAATACTCCTATATATTCTTCTTGATTCAATTATTTCTTTCATAGCAAAATATCTTGATCAATTTTTCAATGACAAAAGAGAAATATCAATTATTGTTGTAATGGGCACATACAAAGGTCATATATGTGTGTGTATGTGTATATATATGCAGAATGTAGATAGAGAGGTATAGAAGTTCTCAGTTTTTCAGTGATTTAGGTTGTTATTCGATACATCTATAATATTATGATATGTTAAAAACATATTAGAATATAAACATAGATTCATCTACTGGATAATCTGTTTAGAATATTTAACTCAGAGTGATCTACCTTTAATTTTTATATTTTTATTATTTAAAACAAATGTAAATATATTTTGATCACATTCCTCTCTTCTCTTAAATTTTCTCCATCCCTATCCACCCAACTTTAAATTCGTCCTAAAAAATAACAACAAGCAAAAATCTGATACAGCAAAATTACCCAAAACCAAGAAAATAGAGCAATGCCCTGAAAGAAAAAAATAATAACAGAACCCACAAAACTGTAACCAGATAACCAAAACCAAAACCAAAACAAAACAACAGCCTGTCAACTACTCCTGAATGTGAGGCCTGTCCTGGAGTGGTTGCTATACCCAGTGTCACTCTGTTAGAGAAATAGAAATTTCCATTTCCCAGAAGGTTTAAATGACAGTTCATTTCTTAACCTTTACCCTACTGTCTAGGTTTTCATTCATTCATTCATTCATTCATTCATTCATTCGTTCATTCATTCATTTGCTTTAAAAGATATAATAAAGGAAAATACAATAAGATAAAACAAAAAATAAAGTTAGACAAGATAAACCAACAGAAACAAAAGAGACCAAGAGAGGACACAAGAACCAGAGACCCACTCTTTTTCACACTGAGCAATCCCATAAAACAAAGTGGTGAGGCTTTTAATAAATTCCACACAATTCAAACTTTACTTATGTAGCTGTAAATAACATTGACTTGTCTTTTTAACATAGCCTAAATTAGATAAAAAAAAATACCACACTTTAAAACCTACTTTGAAGGCACAGGTCATTTAAAATGCTCATGATAAATGTGTATTTTGACACGAAGCATTTGTATGCTTGGTCTGGTTGAAATTAAGAGAAAGTGCTTTTAGACTTCTCAAGATGCCTATGAAGTGAGGATGTTAACCAGAGTCTAGAAAGGGTTGAAAAGTTTTAAAAACAAAATCATGGCCATGCTAGTAGCTGTGAACTAATGATGGGGCTAGCCTTTCCTAGAACTCTTGCTCTGTTTTCCCCTCCTTTTGCTCCTTCACCAAATGTGTCTAGAGGATTCCCTATAGACCTGCTGCTGTTATTTAGTATCATGTCATAGGGACTATGTAGTGAATGTTTAGGAAGAGAGTCCTAATGGAAAGTTCAAGCTGAGAGTAAGGATGACTGGCCAAAAGCAAAGCACAAATCAGTCCTCTGGAGGCCTTGGGAGTCACACTGTGGACTTCAACTGGCCCATTATAGGAGCATAATACTGAATGAGTGAACAGTTACTAGCAGGAAGGCTGGCTTTGGACAATCAAAAGGAGGGGACTAGCAAGAAGAAATTGCTACGTGTAAACTACACTACAGAATCTTGAAACAGATGGCATGCAGAGGCAGCTAAAATAAAAGATATAGACTTCTTGGAAAGTGTAAGCCAAACTCCTTAACATCTTTCTTCAGGTCAGACCCCTGGGAAAGAGGACAGAGATTTAGCAATTTTCAGTATTTTATTCACAGATCCACACTAAGGATTTCGCTAAGCCATTAGTGAAGTTTTACGGTCCCCTTTCCTGAAAGACTAAAAGGAGTTGGAGACTGTGAATGAGGAATAAAAAGACAGGCAAGAGGGAATTCCCTAGGGACTGTCTACTACCAGGGAAGCTGTGTTCAGCGCAAGGGCTGGAGTTGCATCTCTACATAGGCAATACTGGTATTATATTGCAATACTACTCATTTTCATCTTTTAAATAGGATGCCTTCATGTTCGTCAAGGAACATTTTTAGCTTCTTCTTGTTTTCCCATTGAAGCCAATATGTACTCTGGGTTTTTTTCCCTAATCCCTATTGCATCTGACTACTCTCAAGGGAGAGAGGGAGCTACTGAAGTGCTGACAGAGGCTCTCTTGGGAGATCTGTTACCTGCCTTCAAGCAAGCTGATGTCTTAAAGGGGGATTAACTCAGGAATTGCCAGAAGAAGTCACAGTATAAAAATATATGTGTCATTCTTCCCCTTTTCCCAAATTGAAACTAAAAGGAAAATATTTAGAGACCACATCATATTGCACTGAGGATTCATGTAGACTCTTCCCCACTCATGAATCTTTACATTAGGCTTAGGATTAGAGTTTCCTGCACTTGGGAGGCAGAGGCACTCGGATTTCTGAGTTCGAGGCCAGCCTGGTCTACAGAGTGAGTTCCAGAACAGCCAGGACTACACAGAGAAACCCTGTCTTGAAAAACCAAAAAAAAAAAAAAAAAAAAAAAAAAAAAAAAAAAAAAAAAAAGAGTTTCCTGTTTTGAAGTTTGCAAGTAGATCCATCAGTCAATTTTAATTCATCTACTAATTGCAAATGATCTAAGTACAGGTCAATTTCTTCACTGATTAACATGATTGAATTAGAACAATAAATAACATGAGCCAGGAAACTGTTTTGGTGCCATTGCTTTCAATATTCAAGCCACTTTTGGTCATAGGAAGGTAAACATATCTGAGCTCTTTTTATAGTTCTTCAACTTGGCACATAATTCAGTTCAAAATATAAGAAACAGAAATACTGGTAAGTAGGCATTTAAAGCAGTAAACAGCCATTTTTAAAAAACTATTACCCTTCCTTCTATGAATTGTGCATAGAAATTATACAGTTGGAACAAAAACATGTAGAGAGTGTGAGAGGTCTCTTTTGGGAGGCTTGGTTTAATCATCTGGATAGATATCTGCTTATCAATGGCAACTGTAGCCTTTCTTACAATTGTGTCTCACTCTATGCCTCCTTCTCCAGACAACTATAGATCAGGAAAAGAAAAATTGTTTCTTTATGTTGTAGATCTAGAAAAAAACCAGACTGCTCACAGCCCAACAAATGAATGCCTAGTGTTTAAAATTGAGCTGAATTAAATGAAGTAGTCGATTACAAATGTTAGACACTCAACTTAGAAACTATACCTTAAATAAAAAAAACAATGTAATACTATGGATTGTTCCTTTTGCCTGAGGGAGAAGATGTGATGTTACAACCAGAATGAAATATGTTTTGAGGGGTAGGAGAATTTCAGTACCTGTGAACATCTAAAACAGCTTCGTGAATGTGACATGATAAAATATCATTTGCATCAATATTTCTATCCCCAGAAGAAATGCAACCTCATAACAGAAGTATAAATTCTAATTTAATCTGTGGGGAAGATGATGTGAAAATTTTTTTTTCTGTGTAGGAAAACCTTGAAGCATGAGTAATTAGGCATTATTATAGCTAGGAAATGTTTGAGTAGTGTTGGTATATTTGGTATCTGATATCTATTTAGAGCTACATAAAATATTTTATAGTGTATTTTTGGCTTAAAAGTCACTGTAGGATCAGGATAGTTTGTTTATAACATTCCTAGCAAAGAGAAGCAGTAGCCTCGTCTCTCAGGCAGCAGGAAGATGTTTTGCAGATTGGCCAGTAAAGGCTGCTGAGGGGACGGGCTTGACTAATGTCTAGCTGTAGAGGAAAGAACCTATCTTCACTCTCAGGAGAAACTCTCATTATATCTCTCCCACCTTCATAGGATATTGGTACTTATACATCCTCTTTATGAGATTAGTTCTAGAAGCTTAATAAAGTGGTAATTTTACTCAGTTATAATCATACTCCATGTATTATCACAGACTACACAGAATAACATAAATTACATAGACTTTAAACATCCCCTTTCATCTAAATGATAGACCTTTTTATATTGTAAATGCTTTACAGATTTTTGTTATAGCTGTAGAATGGGGACATAAATATTCTTTTTATTTGTTTTTTCCTGTTCACTTTCGAAGAACAAGCTAAGTGATCATAATGTTAACTAAACTGAAACAATGGTTACATGGTATAATGTAAAATATTGATCCATCATTCATATCAGGTAAAAAACCATTATGCTAGATGTGACCTCAGACGCTAAATAACATATACAGTGCTGCAAAATAAAACTGTCTTCTTCTGGCAGTTATACGTAGTGGGACAAACCAGAAAAACAATACAAGCAAAATACAAATGGCTAAGAAATAGTTGTCCTACTTACTTCCTGTTGCTGTGATAAAATACTGGCCAAGACTAGCTTGGGGAGAAGAAAAGGGTTTATTCACTTCAAAATTCCTAGTGGTAGTCATTCACTGAAGGAAATAAGAGCAGGGACTTCAGCAGAAGCAGAGGCAGGGACCATGAAAAAGTTGCTTACCGGCACGGCTCGCTCAATTTGCTTTCTCATATAATCTAGGCCTATCTGCACAAAGACAGCATGACTCACAGTGGATTGGACCCTCCCACATTTGTCAAGAATATTCACTACAGACAGGTCCACAGGACCATCTGATGGGAACAATACCTTCTTCCCAAATATTTATATTTGTGCAAGTTGACAAAAATTATCTGCCATAACGGCAAAAAAAAAAGACTGGCAAAAAGAAAACAACAACAATGACAACAACAACAACAACCAGGAAAATACATTATTGATCAACTACAATGAGGCAAAAACTCTTAGCCTTCCTTAGTGGGCTCAGGAAGCAGTGGATTCGCTCAGACCTGCCAGAATGTTGGAAAGTTTGCAAAGAACCTGGGGTTACCAAATTTTCTTTGTAAAATTCTTCGAAATTCAAGAGTCTTGTGCAATGTATATGAGGTTCCAAAATGTCCAGAGAAAAGGCTATAGGAAGAACTCTAAAAGAACCAAAGAGAAGCATTAGTCACACTAGTAAGAATTTTTGTGAGGTCAAGCTCTGCTTGACAAACTAAGGGACTCTGTTGGGTCTCTGCAATGTCCTAGGACTGAGTGGTGCTTTTTTTTGGTTTTGTTTGTTTTTTTGTTTTTGTTTTTGTTTTTTTTTTTTTTTTGGTGTGGGGAGTTAGGCTATTAGAGGAAATTGTCTGAAATTATCAAACACATGGAACAATCCTACAGAATCAAGGCTATCTGCCAGTTATTCCCTCATGGAAAGGAACTCAACAATCCTTAGGAAAAATTCATGAAAGCCTAAGATCCCACAACATAGTATGTGTTTATATGCTAGACACTTTGCATAGGAAAAAACAAGAAATGTGAGAAAGGAAAAAATATAAACAGGAAAAAAGTTTGGAGTTCTCCCAGCTTAAAAATTAAAAAGGAGCAGACCCACTCTGCTATGCAAGCAGAAAGACCAGGCCTGCGAAGTGTAGGACAGAGAGACAGCCAACATGTAAGAGTCAGGGATCATGGCCCTGGAGGGTTGCGGGCCAGGCCATCCATGATGGCATATAGGTTTTAGTAAGTAACAATTCGGGAATATCAGAGGGGAGAGTGTGCTGGCCCCATGGAGGTTTGAGAGTGGCCCTGCCATTGAGCTACTTAGGGCGTATTAAATATAAAAATTATTTAAAGAGAAACCACTAGTAATGTTTTAAAAACCCTTTATAAAAAGATTCTTATACAATAATACAAAGAAAAAGACATGAATTCGGAGAGAGGGGAGATTATGGGAGGAGCTAGAGAAGGGAGGGGGCAGGACTGATGCAGATACAGAACGCATGTGAAATGATATTAAAAAGAGATTTTTTAAAATAACCAGAGATGGGAAATTCTAGGGGAATATTTAAAATTTGGCGCAAATAGAAATTTCAGAGCCCAAAATATAACCTTTAAAATCAAATATTTATTGAAATTATCAGCACTGCTAAAATAGCTGAAAGGATCTTTCCCTTGAAGAGAATTATGTTTATTCATATACACATATACATATATGTAATAAAATTGCAATGCAGAGAGAAAAGCATGAAAACAAGGACTTGAGTGATGATTCAGAGTGTCGTGCTATTTTATGCATATATTAATGAAATTGGAGTGAGATAAGAAATGGAGGATGTCACAGAAATAAAATGTGAATAAATATTAATATTTATAAGAGAAACACATATATATCAATTATATGTGCTCTATTAATATCAGATAGATACAAAGAAATACAAAACTATCATATATTGTAAAAGCATAAATCAAAAAAATTAAAAGCAAGCAATGGACAAATGTTAAGAAAATCTATATTCCTCAGAAACAGTAGTGATTATAAAACAACTGCCATTTAAAAATACTGAAACGAACAGCAAAAACACCCAGAAAGAGCTGCAGACCAAGAAGTCTATCTTCAGACAAAATGCCTTCTTCAACTAAAGAAAGAGACATGTGAAAGGAGTGAAATTTCTGCTAGCAACACCATCACTCCCCAACCCCCCTCCATCTTCCCATCTCTCCTTCCTCACCTCCACTTTTATAAATGTTATTTGAAGCTAAGTATGGGGTACCACTGGCATTTCAGCACTCTTGCAATGGAAGCAGGAAGCCTGTGAGTTGAAGGAGAGTCTGGGCTACATAGAAAGACTGTCTAAAATAATAACACCAAACCCAACCCAACCCAACCAATATAATGACAATGTGAAGGCCAATGGTGAGACCCAGTGGGAGGACTCTTGCACACATCTCAAGTTTTATTCCTACCACTGGAACATGAAGCCTCTTTGGACAATTCATATCTTAAATAGTCTAACTCAGACACTTAAAACTGAAACTGAATTCTACAAAATTTCAATGCAGAAACATTGTCAGTCCTGGGAAAGTAAACATGCAACCAGCTTCCTTCTTTCCTTGAGGATTATTGTTGGAACTAGAACTGAAATGCCATATCCACTTTAGGTATTCTGCAAAAATACTATTCTTAAACAACAAATGGTAATTCTTGCTTCTCTTTCTCAATCATTGATGAAGTATCACAAAAATTTGACATAAGGCCCCATTTGAGACATAGGAAATATAAGGGGTTTCACATATTGCATATAAAAAGGACAACTCAGAAAAACATTAAAAGATGAAAAGAGTTTAAGTCATCTATTTTGTAATCCATTGTGTCAAAAATTTAAATAATCTGATATGCTAAAATGATTGTTTAGATTGAGAAATCATAACAAACGTAGTGCTTTCTGAAAACTGTATCAAGACACCTTGTTTTCCACATGTTAATAATCTACCCTGTTGGAACTCAAGTAATCAATCTGAGAGGCTTGAAGTGGCCCACACATGAACACAGACACATTTGCAGTCACAAGAGTCTGGGTAACTGTTCCCTAGTTGTGAAGTCTCCCACTTCAGCCTCCCCAGCCTCTTCTCCACCCCTTTAAGAGACTGCATGCATGGGCCTTTCCTCCCTCCCTCCCTGAAGTCCCTGGAGACTTGACCAAACCTTGCAGTGGGCTCAATTTTCCTCCCTTCCTCCATCCTTTTGTTTCTCTACTTAGAACCCTATTCCACTCAGAATTCCTGGTAGCCACACCTGGCAGGGACTTAGGCAGGTGAATCACATGATCCTTCTTGTTCTCAATTATGATCTTTCCGTACTCACTTTCAGCCAATAAAAAGCTTCTTTCAGGTGTCCCGCCTTTCATTTCAACTTCATTTACTAGAGACCTCAACTCTTGCTTCAAACAGAGTTCTCCTAGACCTGTTGTACCTGTCTTTTCAGAAAATTCATTGTGTTAAAACCTTCTTGCAGGCTTCCCCTCTTCCTATCAGAATCTCAACTGGATGGGGGGGGGTGCTCTACTTCTAGGTATGAACAGGATCCCCTTAGCTCTTTCCTGAAGCCTCTCAAAGTCTTTCCTGCCAGACCACCTATATTTCTCTCTGCCACCTACCAGGTACCCTACATCCATCACACTTTCCTAAGATATAGAGAGTGCAACCAAAACCAAGGAATAGAATACCTACCCAACAGTTGTAAGACCAGATATTGACACCTAAAACTTCAACCCCAGATGCCTAGAAATCAATGTAAAAACACAGTAACAGCCAGGACAATGTATCTTCATTAATCCTACTACAGTAGACATGGAGAAATGTGATATAACAGAAGCACAAAACAGGACTTTAAAATAACAAGTATGGATATGTTCAAGAACCTTAAACAGATTATGAGTAAATACTTTAATGAGGTCTGTGGAAACACAAACAGGAGAATGAAATAATGAAAATAGTTCAAGGCATAAAAGTAGAAATTGAATAACAAAGAAAACCCAAACTAAAATAAAACTGAAAACGAAAGATTTAGGAAGTCAATTACAAACCTCAGAGGAACACCTCACCAACAGAGAATAAGATAGAGAAAAGAGCATTTCAGGTGTTGAAAACAAGGTAGAACTGGATTCTACCATTTCATTTAAAAAGAAAGCTGAAGTATTCAGCCACAAAGTACCCAGGAAACCAGAGATACCATGAGAACAACAAATCTGTGAATAATTAGAAACAGAAGGAGAAGAAACCCAGGCCAAGGCATAGAAAATATTTTCAACAAAATTAGAGAAGAAAAATTCCCCAATTTAAGAAGGAGGTGCCTATTAAGGTACAAAATGCATATAGAAAGAAGGCCAAGCAGACTGGACTACAAAAGAAAGTCCACATGATACTTAATAGTAAAAGCATTAAATGTACAGACCAAAGAAAGAATATTAAAAAGTAGACACAATAGAAAAATACTCAACCTCTCCATGAAGACTGTAAAATCTGGAAGAACATGGCCAGATGTTCTTCAAAAATCTAAGAGACTATAGAACCAAGCCAGATTACTGTACCTAGTCAAACGTCTTAGGATCACTTAGGTCTATAATCACATCATCTACAATTACAAATACTTTGACATCCTCCTTTCCTGTTTGTATCCCCTTGATTTCCTCCAGTTGTCTTATTGTTCTAACTATGACTTCTAGAGCTATAGTGAATAGGTATGGATAAATGGCCAACTAATCAGTCCCTGAAACTGAGGCCCATCCCATAGGCCAGAGCCAATACCGGCCACGATTAATGATACCTTGTTATGCTTGAAAACAACCTAGCATAGCCTCTGGGAGGCTCCAACCAGCAGCCAATGGAAACAGATGCAGAGACTCATACCCAAACTTGAGATGGAGCTTGGGGAGTCTTATGGGAGAGTTGGGAGAAATAATGAGGGAAATGAAGGGGACAGGGACTCCACAGGAAGACCAACATAGTCAACTTTCCTAAATGTTTGGGTGCTCCCAGAGAATGAATCACCAACTAAGGAGTGAGCACAGGCTGAACCTAGGCCCCCTGAACATATGTAGCAGATCAGTATCTTGGTCTTCATGTGGGACCCCCAACAACTGGAGCAGGGGCTGTCCCTTTGCCTATTACTTGCTTGCCTGTGGCTCCTGGGTCCCTAAAGGGACTGCCTTATCTGGTCTCAGAGGGAGAAGATGTACTTAGTTCCACAATGACTTGATGTGGGAGCAGGTGTTAGTGGAAGGGGTGAGACTTAGAGGAGGGCTTCCCATTCTCAAAAGAGAAGGGCAAAGTGGAATGGAGGGAGGACTTGTGTGAGGGGGTACTGGGTTGTAATGTGAATAAACAAATATATTTAAAAAAAAACATTGTATTTCTACTTAAAAAATAGAGAATTCTTAAGGGAAGAAACACAAAGTAGAATATCACTTGAAGAAATGTTCAACAGTCTTAGTAAACAGCCAAACGCAAATCAAAACCACTGTGATATTTCATCTTATATCAGTCAGAATAGTCAAGATCAATAAAACAAGTGACAGCTCATGGTGGCAGGGATATGTAGTAGGGGGAACACTCATCCACTGCTGATTGAAGTAAGTGTTGTGGTTCTTCTGAAAATTGGTAATCAGTCTACCTCAAGATCTAGCTATACCACTCATGCATATACCTTAAGGATGCTTCACCCTACTATAGACATTTGCTAAACTATGAACATTGGTGCTCATAGCTAGAAACTGGAAAAAATCTAGATGGCTAATCAATGGATGAGTGGATAAAGAAAATGTGGTACTTTTTATAATGAAATAATAGCTGTTAAAAATGAAATTGTTAATTTCTCAGGTAAACCAATAAAGCTAGAAAAAAAATCCTGAGTTAAGTATCCATATATACTTTCTGCTTGTTTGTCTTTGACAGGGTCTTGCTGTATACTACCTAATAGTCTTGAAATCATATTTTTCCTATCTCAGCCTATTAGTAGGATTGTTTATTTGATGTTTTTACTCTATGGTATGCTTTTCAGAACAGCTTACATATTTCAAAATTACTTATACAGCCAAAATAAATGTAGACAATTAATTTGGGAAGTGGCTTGTAAGAGAACAACAAAGAGTAAGACAATGTTTTGCTTTTGAAGATGACCTCATAAGTTACTCTTTTTCTGAGAAGAATGCTTTTCAAAATTATCCCAGCCAATGAACCAGAATCTTACCCTCAACTAATGTCTGTGACACCCTCCAAGCAGAACCACTGTTCATTGAAAAGTTGATGAATGACGTCATGGTGTCTTAATACACACACCATTTGTTAAATGAATGTAACCTGTTCCCGGTGGGCTGAGAATGATGACAATCACTCAAGTCAAATAGTTTTGACTATAGCCAGAAGTCTGTATCCAATTAATTGTGTCTATAATTCATTCTTTGATGCAGCAGAACTGTCAACTCTTAGCTACCATGGAGATAAAATCCTTTGGGGATGTGAGTTTCTTTGAAGTACAACTTTATTACAATGAACTCCAATGTCTAAAAATTGTTTTTATTTTGGGTTTGTACCATAATAAGAGCCAAGATTTTAAGCTCTACTAAAAACAAACAGAGTTTATCTTTTTATTTTTATTTAATAACATGCCCATCATTTTTATGATTGGTATAAAATATATATTGTGTTGAATATAATAAAAAATAAAAATTTTAAAAAAGAAAAAATAGAATTTACAGGAAAAGAAAAAATGTCTATCTTGGATCTTTTTGTGTTAATTTGTTTTATTATATGCTTGTTAGTCTTTTTTATTTGCTTCTTTGTTTTCTTAAGAGATACAAAGATATGTGGAGTGTGTCTTGGGTATTCCAAGATTCTAGGCTAATATCTGCTTATCAGTGAGTGTATACCATGTACTGGGTTACCTCACTTAGGATGATGAACTCCAGCTCCATCCATTTGTCTAAGAATTTCATGAATTCATTGTTTCTAATGGCTGAATAGGACTCCATTGTGTGTATATACCACATTTTTTTGTATCCATTCCTCTGTTGAGGGACATCTGGGTTCGTTCCAGCTTCTGGCTATTATAAATAGGGCTGCTATGAACATAGTGGAGCATGTATCCTTATTACATGAAGAAGAAGGACGGAGTGGCTCCTGGTTCTGGAAAGGCTCAGTGCAGTAGTGTAGGGGAATACCAGAACAGGGAAGTGGGAAGGGGTGGATGGGGGAACAGGGGGAGGGAAGAGGGCTTATGGGATTTTCAGAGAGCGGGGAGCCAGGAAAGGGGAAATCATTTGAAATATAAATAAAGAATATATCGAATAAAAAAAAGAAAAAAAAAGAGATACAAAGAATGCATGTAGTTAGTAGTGGGGACAAGGAGAGGATCTAGGAGGAGATGAAGGAGGGGAAACCATCATCAGAATCTATTTTATGAAAATAACATGTTCAATAAAATTAAAAATCAATTAAAAGCTCAATTATTATGATTTCTGTTTCTTTAAAATAAACATCATTTTCTTCAAACAAAACAATTGGATAGAAACAGAGACAGTCAAGGGAAACTAGGATGTGAGGCACAAGAACAGTACATAGATAGCTTATAAAAATGTAATGTCTTAACAGGGGTAGCCAAATAGGAATAGTTTGTAACAGTATAAAGTACGGAATTATTGCTCCTACAGGTCCTTAGTAGGACAATTTTAGGAACTCAGGTCAACTGCTCTGCACTCTACTACAGTGGGCACAGTTACAGTGAAATTTCACATTCGCTGTGTCTTGAGGAGTGCTATAAATTAATTTTATGAGATTAAAGAGGATTCGCCAGTTTTGAATGTCAGCATGGTGGTGTACCACAGGAGGCATCTACAAAGAAATTCACTTATATCCCAGAAAGGTTGGCGGAAGAACAGGCATTTATGCTTTTTCATGCTTCTGGTCTCTATAAGGTCTTCCACACGATTTCAAAAAAAGCTTAAGAGGAGTGTAGCTTTATCTCAGTCTGAACCTCTTTGGCAGGAATGAAAGCCGGAGAAGATAATTTAATTGGCGGGACATAAGAGGATCCAGTGTGACTCTGTGAATGGCTTCCAAGTCACACAGCCATCTTTCAGGACAGAAGTACTGTGCGGGAGCTTGATAAAACCAGCCATTGAGCAGAGCCAAGAAAGAGCAAAACACATGCTTTCGTCTTGAATGTTGAGTCTGTCTGTAAATGCAGAGAAATTACTAAGGAATGCTTTGCATTTTGATGGAAAACCTCGAGGTTTTATTTGATAAAGGCATTGGAATTCCAGCAAGCTATTCACTGGGTCTCTATCTTTTCTCTCTGAAAGGATAAAAGTAAATCTCTTCAAAGCAACATGCGACGTTTGCATTTTCCTATGCACAGGGCATTTGAAAAGAATACTCAATGTTTCAATGAGATCCAAATATTCATGAAAATAATAATGGTCTGAGTTTGCACTTAGCGGGCAAGTTTCTGAGGAGCTCAGACAGTTCATTTACATTTACAAATATGATCTGAAGTTTAGTTAAGTGATAATACATTTAGATTTTATTCCTAGCTAGCTTGAATACAGGGTAGGCCAAAATGTTGCAAGTATTCAGGCATCCTGCTGATAAGTTCACTAAATAGACTGAATTTCACCCTAAAGCAATACAAATCAAGAGAAAAAAATTACAGTTTCTTTTTCCAGGAATGTTTAGTTGATAGAATTCTACTTAGTATGCTTTACTTCTTTCATCCTATTTTCCTCCTGCCTGTTTGGACTCCTGGGTAACTTAAGTAAAAGAATCCAGTTACAGTCAGCTTTTAAGTGATAAGAAGCTGTCTAGGAAGGATCAGAGTTCTTTGACTCAAAGAACTCTGATAAATAGAGAAATAGTTGGCTTAGTGGTCAACATGAAAGCCTAAACCAGATTTCTTGGAGCAAGGATAAATATAGAATAACATGAGGCAGCTGCCCAAGTCAGGAGGTAATATGCAGACTCCTAAAGAGTAGTTTATTTATTTATGTCCTTAGCATCTTTACCACCTACATTCCTTTGTTTGTCTCTTACAGCCTGTGGACTGCTTAGAAGTTTTTTGACTATCTGAAACTAAGCTGAGCCAACATGAGGAAACAGATTATGTAGAATTACTGTTATCAAATTATTTAGAAGGCCATAAGACATTCTCATTAGAGACGTTTGTAAATGTAATGAGTAAGCAGTAGCATAAGGTTGTATTTAGCTTTTGTGGTTTGAATTAGTGATGCACATTACAGTTACTCAGTTTTAAACGATAACTGAAACATCCTATCAAAATTAATTGCCTGTTTTGTGGTCTGTGTTCCTTTAGAAGAAATGCCACATTTCACAGGAAGGAAGTAAAAACAATTAAAACAACAAAAGACAGGAAGAGCAATATTAAAAAATGAACACAACTGAAAGTTGTTTTTGGATAAACACAAAGATGAGCTTTCAGGTAGATTAGAATGAAAGAGAGAGAGAGAGAGAGAGAGAGAGAGAGAGAGAGAGAGAGAGAGAGAGAGAGAG
>BDUI01000024.1:1138152-1157166 GCA_002335545.1 Apodemus speciosus
ATCTATCTATCTATCTATCTATCTATCTATATCTATCTATCATCTATCTATCTATCATCTATCTATCTATCTATCTATCTATCTATCTATCTATCTATTATCTATCTATCTATCTATCATCTATCTATCTATCTATCTATCATCTCCAAACGCTGACCTCCTACCAGTTCCCCCTCACATATTTCCCCTCACCCTCCTCTCCTCTGAGAGGGTGGGCTCCCCTTGGGTATCCCTGCACCCTGGCACACCAAGTCTCTGCAGGATTAGGCACATTTTCTCCCACTCTGTCCAATGTTTGGCTGTGGGCATCTGCATTTGTTTCAGTCACATGCTGGGTAAATCCTCTCAGAGGACAGTTATGTTAGGCTCTTGTCAGCAAGCATAACAGTATATTTTTATTAGATATTTTCTTTATTTACATTTTCAAATATTATTCCCTTTCCTGGTTTCTACTCTGAAAACACCCTATACCATCCCCCCCCCCTCCTCAAGTTCACAAACCCACCCACCCCTGCTACCCTGTCCTGGTATTCCCCTATACTGGGGCATCAAGCCTTCGAGGGTCAAGGGCCTCTCCTCCTTTTGATATCCAACAAGGCCACCCTCTACTACATATGCACCTGGAGCCATGGGTCCCTCCATGTAAACTCTTTAGTTGGTAGTTTAGTCCATGGGAGCTCTGGGGATACTGGTTGGTTCATTTTGTTGTTCCTCCTATGGGGCTGAAAGCTCCTTCAGGTCCTTGGGTCCTTTTTCTAGCTCCTCCATTGGAGACCTTGTGTTCAGTCCAATGGTTGGCTGAGAGCACCCATCTCTGTATTTGTCAGGTACTGGCAGAGCCTCTCAGGAGACAGCTATATCAGGCTCCTGTCAGCAAGAACTTGTTGGCATCCACATTAGTGTCTAGGTTTGGTGACAGTATATGGGTGGATCCCCAGGTGGAGCAGTCTCTGGATGGACTTTACTTCAGTCTCTGCTCCACAATTTGCCTATGTGTCTCCTCCCATGGGTATTTTATTCTCCCTTCTAAGAAGGACCATACTTTGGTCTTCCTCCTTCTTGAGCTTCATTTGGTCTGTGAATTGTGTCTTGGGTATTCCAAGCTCCTGGGCTAATATTCATTTACCAGTGAGTGCATACTGTGTGTGTTCTTTTGTGATTGTGTTACCTTACTCAGGATATTTTCTAGTTCTATCCATTTGCCTAAGAATTTCATGAATTCATTGTTTTTAATAGCTGAGTATTCCATTGTGTAAATTTACCACATTGTCTGTATTCATTCCCCTGTTTAGGGACATCTGGGTGCTTTCCAACTTTTGGCTATTATAAATAAGGCTCCTAGGAACATAGTGGAGCATGTGTCCTTATTACATGTTGGAGAATCTTCTGGATATATGCCCAGGAATGGTATAGTTGGGTTCTCCGGTAGTACTATGTTCAATTTCCAGAGTGGTTGTACAGGATTGCAATCCCACCAGCAGTGGATGAGTGTTCCTCTTTTTCTACATCCTCACCAGCACCTGTTTTCTCCTGAGTTTTTGATCCTATCCATTCTTACTGGTGTGAGGTGGAATCTCAGGTTTATATTGATTTGCATTTCCCTGATGATTAATGATGATGAACATTTCTTTAGGTGCTTCTCAGCTATTCAGTATTCCTCAGTTGAGAATTCTTTGTTTAGCTCTGTACCCCAATTCTTAATAGGGTTATTTGGTTCTCTGTAGTTTAACTTGAGTTCTTTGTATACATTGGATATTAGCCCTCTGTCAGATGTAGGGTTGGTAAAGATCTTTTCCCAATTTGTTGGTTGCCTTTTTGTCCTGTTGACAGTGTCCTTTGCCTTACAGAAGCTTTGTAATTTCATGAAGTCCCATTTGTCAATTCTTGATCTTAGAGCATAAGCTTTTCGTGTTCTGTTCAGGAAATTTTCCCCTATGCCCATGTGCTTGAGGCTCTTCCCCACTTTCATTTCTATTAGTTTCAGTGTGTCTGGTTTTACATGGAGGTCCTTGATCCAGTTGGACTTGAGCTTTGCATAAGGAGATAAGAATGGATCGATTAGCATTATTCTGCATTTAACCTCCAGTTAAACCAGTTTTAGTTAGGCTAGCTTTTTTCCACTGGATGGTTTTAGCTCAAGTGACCATAGGTGTGTGGGTTCATTTCTGGGTCTTCAGTTCTGTTCTGTTGATCTACCTGCCTGTCACTGTAGACACACCATGCAGTTTTTATCACTATTGCTCTGTAGTACTGCTTGAGGTCTGGGATACTGATTCCCCTAGAAGTTCTTTCATTGTTGAGAATAGTTTTAGCTATCCTGGGTTTTTCTTATTCCATATGGATTTGAGAATTGCTTTTTCTAACTCTATGAAGAACTTAGTTGGAATTTTGATGGGGATTGCATTGAATCTGTAGATTGCTTTTGGCAAGATTGCCATTTTTTACTATATTAATCCTGCCAATCTACAAGCATGGGAAATCTTTCCATTTTCTGAGGTCTTCTTTAATTTCTTTCTTCAGAGACTTGAAGTTCTTGTCATATAGATCTTTCACTTCTTTAGTTAGAGTCACACCAAGATACTTTATATTGTTTGTGACTATAGTGAAGGGTGTTGTTTCTCCAATTTCTTTTTCAGCCTGATTATCCTTTGAGTATAGGAAGGCTATTTGTTTGTTTAATTTTATATCTGGCCACTTTGCTGAAGTTGTTTATCTGCTGTAGTTGTTCTCTGGTGGAGTTTTTTGGGTCACATAAGTATACTATCATATCATCTGCAAACAGTGATAGCTTGACTTCTTCCTTTCCAAAATATATCCCCTTTACCTCCTTTTGTTGTCTAATTGCTCTAGCCAGAAGTTCAAGGACTATGTTGAATTGATATGGAGAGAGACAGCAGCCTTGTGCGGTCCCTGATTTTTGTGGGATTGTTTCAAGTTTCTCTCCATTTAGTTTGATATTGGTTACTGGTTTGCTGTATATTGCTTTTATTATGTTAAGGTATGGGCCTTGAAATCCTGATCTTTCCAAGACATTTAACATGAAGGGATGCTGAATTATGTCTAATGCTTTTATAGCATCTAATGAAATGACCATGTAGTTTTTTTTCTTTGAGTTTGTTTATGTAGTGGATTACATTGATGGATTTCCTGTATTAAACTATCCCTGCATCCCTGCGATGAAGCCTAGTTGATTGTGGTAAATGATCATTTTGATGTGTTCTTGGATCTGACATGTCCTTGGATTTGGTTGGCAAGACTTTTATTGAGTATTTTTGCATCTATTTTCATAAGAGAAATTGGTCTAAAGTTCTCTTTCTTTGTTGGATCTTTGTGTGGTTTGGTTTCAACATAATTGTGGCTTCATAGAACTAGATGGTTAGTGTTCCTTCTCTTTCTATTTTCTGGAATAGTTTGAAAAGTATTGCTATTAGATCTTCTTTAAAGGTCTGATAGAATTCTGCACTAAAACCATCTGGTCCTGTTATTTTTTTGGTTCAGAGACTATCAATGAGTGCTTCTATTACTTTAGGGGTTATGAGACTGTTGAGATGGTCTATCTGATCCTGATCTAACTTTGGTATTCATTATCTTTGTAGAAAATTGTCCATGTCATCCATATTTTCCAATAGTTTTGAGTGTAGACTTTTGTAGTAGGATCTGATGGTTTTTTGAATTTCTTCTGTTTCTGTTTCTATATCTCCTTTTTCATTTCTGGTTTTGTTAATTTGGATACTGTCTCGGTGCCCTCTGGTTATTCTGGCTAGGGGTTTATCTATCTTGTTGATTTTGTTGAAGAACCAGCTCCTGGTTTTGCTGATTCATTGTATAGTTCTGTTTGTTTCTACTTGGTTAATTTCAGCTCTGAGTTTGATGCTTTCCTGCCATCTACTCCTGTTGGATGTATTAACTTCTTTCTATTCTAGGCTTTCAGGTGTACCATCAAGTTGCTAGTGTATGCTCTCTCCAGTTTCTTTTTGTATGCACTCAGCGATATGACTTTTCATCTTAGCACTGCTTTCATTGTGTTCCATAAGTTTGGCTATCTTGTTCCTTCATTTTCGTTAAATCCTAAAAGGTCTTGGATTTCTTTCCTTATTTCTTCTTTGACCAAGGTATTGTTGAGTAGATCACTGTTCAGCTTCCATGCGCATGTGGGCTTTCTGTTGTTTTTGTTGTTATTGAAGACCAGCCTTAATCCTTAGTGATATGATAGGAGGCATGGGATTATTTCAATCTTCTTATATCTCTTGAGGTCTGTTTTGTGACCGATTATATGGTCAGTTTTGGAGAAGGTATCATGAGGTGCACAGAAGAAGGTATATTTTTTGATTTAGGACAAAATGTTCCGTAAATATCTGCTAAATCCATTTGGTCGATAACTTCTGCTAGTTTCACTGTGTCTCCATTTAGTTTGTGTTTCCCTGATCTGTCCATTGATGAGAGTGGGGTGATGAAGTCCTCCACAATTACTGTGTGAGGTACAATGTGTGCTTTGAGCTTTAGTAAAGTTTCTTTTATGAATGTGGGTTCCCTTGCCTTCTGAGCATAGATGTTCAGAATTGAGAGTTCTTTTTGGTAGGTTTTTCATTTGATGAATGTAATGTGTCTTCCTTTTCTTTTTTGATGACTTTTGGTTGAAAGTTGATTTTATTCAATATTAGAATGGCTACTCCAGCTTGTTTCCCCAGACTATTTGCTTGGAAAATTGTTTTCCAGCCTTTTACTCTGAGGTAGTGTTTGTGTTTGACACTGAGGTGCATGTCTTGTATGCAGCAAAATGCTGGGTCCTGTTTAAGTATCCATTCTGTTAGTCTATGTCTTTTTATTGGGGATTTGAGTCCATTGATGATAAGAGATATTAAGGAATAGTGATTGTTGCTTCCTGTTATTTTTTCATGTTATTTTTATGTTTGTGTGGCTTTCTTCTTTTTGGTTTGTTAAAAGAAGATTACTTTCTTGCTTTTTCTAGGATGAAGTTTCCCTCCTTGTGTTGGCATTTCCATCTATTATCCTTTGTAGGGCTGGATTTGTGTAAAGATATTGTATAAATTTTGTTTTATCTTGGAATATTTTGGTTTCTCCATCTATGGTAATCAAGAGTGTTGCCCAGTAGTCTGTGCTGGCATTTGTGTTCTCTTAGGGACTGTATAAGATCTGCCCAGGATATTCAAGGTTTCATGGTCTTTGGTGAGAAGTCTGGCATAATTCTGTTAGGTCTGCCTTTACATGTTACTTTTCCCCTTAATGCTTTTAATATTCTTTCTTTGTTTAGTGCATTTGGTGTTTTGATTATTATGTGACAGGAGGAATTTTTGTTGGACCAGTCTATTTGGAGTTCTGTAGGCTTCTTCTAAGTTCATGGGCATCTCTTTCTTTAGGTTAGGGAAGTTTTCTTTTATTATTTTGTTGAAGATATTTACTGGCCCTTTATGTTTGGAATCTTCACATTCTTCTATACCTATAATCCTTAGGTTTGGTCTTCTCATTGTGTCCTGGATTTCCTGGATCTTTTGGGTTAGAAGCTTTTTGCATTTTGCACTTTCTATGACTCCTGATTTCTTCCCTAGGTTTTCTATCTCCAGAGTTTTCTCCCTTTGTGATTTCTTTATTGTTTCTTCTTCCACTTTTAGATCCTGGATGTTTTTGTTCAGTTCTTTCACTTGTTCATTTGTGTTTTTCTCTAATTCATTAAGGGATTTTTTTTTTTTGTGTGTGTGTGTTTCCTCTTTAAGGACTTCTACCTGTTTACCCATGTTCTCCTGTTTTTCTTTAAGGGAGTCATTTATGTCCTTCTTGAATTCTTTTCTCAGCATCAGGAGATGTGATTTTAAATCCAAATCTTGCTTTTCCTGTGTGTTGGGGCAACCAGGGATCGCCGTGGGTTGGGTTTGAATGGTGCCATGTCACCTTGTTTTCTGTTGGTAATGTTCTTGCATTTGCCTTTTGTCATCTGTTTATCTCTGGTGTTAGCTGATCTTGCTGTCTCTGGCTGTGGCTTATTTCTCCTACAAGCCTGTGTATCAGTACTCCTGGGAGACCAGTTCTCTCTGGGAAGAATTTAGGTATGGAGAGCTGAGGTACAGGGTCAGCTCAGGTGTGCAGATGTGCAGACAGAAACCAGAAGGATCCTGTCCCCAGATGATCCTTAGTTCCTGTGTCATGCCACTGGGCAGGTTCCTCTTGGGCCAGGAATTTGAAGAGAAGTGGTGGTCTTACCCCGCACGTAAGTGTGTAAGCACTCCTGGGAGACCAGCTCTCTGTGGTGGTATTTGTTTATGTGGCTCTGTGGCCTTGGATCAGCTCTGGATGTAGATGGAAATCAGAAGACTACTGTCCCAGGCTGCCCCTGGGTTCTTGTGCCCTCAGGGTTTTGTGCGGGTTCCTCTAAGCAGCAGGGGTAGTCCTACCTCTGCTCTCAGGCCTGTCCATACTTCTGGGAGGTTAGCTATCTCCCTGTGCCACCTGGGTATGGAGCTCTGTGGTCAATAGTATCATTAATAGTGTCAGAGATTGGTGATTGCCCATAGGATGGGTCTCAAGTTGAGTAACTCTTATGTTCAGTTTTTGAGCTCATCTCTTCAAAAGACAGAACAGAAAAAAGAAAAATGGGAAGCAAACTTTTTTATATGTAAGTTGATTTTTTTTTTTTTTTTTGGTATTTTTGGATTTGGTTTTTTTGAGACAGGGTTTCTCTGTATAGCCCTGGCCCTGGCTGACCGGGAACTCACTCTGTAGACCAGGCTGACCTCGAACTCAGAAATCCACCTGCCTCTGCCTCCCAGAGTGCTGGGATTACAGGCATGCGCTACCACCGCCCGGCTTTTTTTTTTTTTTTAAAGATTTATTTATTTATTTTATACATATGAGTAGACCACCGTTGCTCTTTTCAGACACACCAGAAGAGGGCACCAGACCCCATTACAGATGGTTGTGAGCCACCAAGCAGTTGCTGGGAATTGAACTCAGGACCTCTGGAAGAAGTTGATTTTTAATATATATTAATATATATTATATATCTTTTTTTCAATATATAAGTCCTTTATTATCCTCAAAGAGGCCAAATTGTACTTGTGATCAGGATCTTGTTTCTGGAGTTCTGAAACTGAGGCCTCACTCATCAGCCTGTTGCACAGTTCCCTTCTTCAGATACATAGATGCTATCCCATCCAAAAACTTTCTGATATCCTTGTTTTTAACTGTTGTAGCTTTCTGAATTCGAGCTGCTGAATTTGAAACAAGTTCGATATCATTTCCTTCAATGATTAATTCATCCTTCTGGGCTTGAGAGATAGAACAAGTAACACCTGTCCTCATCCGAACCCTGCGAATCTATTTCTCATCTAAGAAATTTCGGATTTCAACTGAAGACCCATTCTCCTGAATAAGGAAGCTGATGGGGAATTGATCATACACGGACCTCATATTGTATCTGAAGCCCAGTGTAACACCCTTGATCATGTTCTGAACATGACTGCAGATGGTTCTGAGAGTGGCTAATTCCTTTCTGTTACCCACCCATTTGTCAACCCGGAGCCTTTTTCTTTTTCTTTCCAAGAAGACTAAGCTCTACATGGATGTGATTGAAGTCCCTCCCTGGGGCCCTTCACAATGATTGTGCACCCCCTCAGAGTGATGTCGACATTTTTTTGGAATGTTGACAGTCTGATTGCTGAAAATGGTCTTCATTCTCACAGTAGATGGAGCCAATATATATATTTCAACATTGAAAACCAGTGGATTGTAGTTACTTTGTCTTCTGGGTAGTCTTTATTTTATTTAATGTAAAAAATAAATAGATTAACAAGTTTGCATGCATTCTATAGCAAACATCTGGCTTTGGTCTACTCCAGTGAGTTTAGTCAATCTTTTGATTCTGGTTTCCTCTGGAAAAACTAATGTCCTGAAAGTCTGGAAACCTGAACAGAAAGTAAAATTCTATGAAAGACAGACAATAGCCCCACTTGGGAAGTTGGGGGCATGATCTTCATAATACATCTAATGCAACTTCACTTATTTCAGTGCTGCCTTTTTATGCCACAGAATTCACAAAAGCAGAAAAATGAAAAAGCAGAATCAAAATAGCTGCTTCAGTGTACCAGCTCACTCATGTGCACCAGCTTTAATGGGAGGATAATGGAGAAGACTGTGAATGTAGTCTACCACACATATAAGATTGTGAATTATTAAATAATTCATCAATATCTAAAACATATTGAGAGCTTCCTAGACCCTTTTATCTGTGCAACAGCTTATTGAACCACACAAAAATCTTCTGAGGCAAAGCCCTATCTGCTTTTACAGATGAGCACATTGATTTATTGAGCTGTTAGGTAACATGCTGAGGTCACATAGCTAGTGAAGGGCCAAGCTCCCATTGTCCCAGATGATCTGAAACCCAAGTCTTACTTTGACCTACTAGGATCTGACTCTATGATGTCATGGTGTCCACTTAACGATTATCAATAATATAGGGAGAATAGTGTCAGACACTGAGGATAAAGCAGTGAAAAAAAACTTAACGATTTTCTGTCCGTCTAGGTATGAGGAAACTGTTTCTGAACTTCTTCTTCTTCTTCTTTTTTTTTTTTTTTTTAGCTAATTTCCCTTGTGATGTTTCTGAACTTCTAAAGGATAAATTTTATATGTTTCATATAAATTATATATATGTACATACAAACATATTTAATGTATGTATGTATTATGTTTTTTGGAGACAGAGTTTCTCTAGGTAATCCATGTTCTCTGTGGACCCATTTCTGGTCTCTGACTCCTGAGTGTTAGGATTGCAAGTGTGTATCATCACACTAAGAAAAGTTGATTCATGTTATAAAAACTCATAATATTTGAAAATTGTATTATTATCCATCAAGCAGAACCGCAAGGTGCACATAAGCCTAGGGCAGGGATGCTGCCCTCGGCAATGGGAAGAAGCAGAAACGTATTAGCTGTATTAGCCTGGTCCTTGAAGTGTAATTTTCTACACAGAGGCTGTTTTGGGAGAACTTAGTATGTTCATGACAGAAGCCAAGTCAACATAACATACTTGAATTATAAAGAGTTCTCCAGGGAAACAACTAATATTTATTATCGGCCTTGGCTCACACAATTATGGATATCAAGAATTTCCTTCATCTATTATCTCCATGGATAATGAAAGCTGGAGAATGAACAAAGGCAGTGACATCATCCATCACTGAGAAGAAAGATCTAGAGTTGGGAACAGGGAAGCTGGCCATTCTGACTTTTGTTCTACAATTGCGAATCCTGAGAATAAGGATACCTGGCATCTATGGGCAGGAGAACATGAATGTTCTGATCTTACACTTTAATATATTTCCTCATGTTCTGGTGACCCCCAAGCATAAAATTGTTTCATTGCTATTTCATAACTGTAATTTTCCTACCATTATGAATTATAATATAAATATCTGATATTCAAGATATCTGATATACAACTTCTGTGAAAAGATCATTCAATCTGCAGAGGGGTCACGAACCACAGGTTGAAACCCACTGCTTTAGAAGAAAGACCTTGTTCTCAGTCTTTTTGTTCTGCTTGGGTCTTCATTATACTGGCTGATCTATATTTCCTAAACACAACCCATTTTTGGTCCTTAGTTCATTCCTGTGTTAATGTGTTCAAGATATATCCTTGTTGACAAACCCAGAAACAGAATGTTCCCAGTTGCTGTCTGGATACCCTCTAACGCAGCCAAATTGAAATTCACCATTAATCATCATAACACCTAAATGACAAAATCATAGTGGGTAGCACAAAGGATCCAGAGTAAGTATCATTTGCAGGTATAACTTGGTATGAGAAAGAGGAACTGATGAGAGTAACTGCCCAACATTGACACTGACCCATTTAGAATGTAAATACTCTATTCTTTTGTTGTTCCCTTGCTTGCTTCATTGCATAGGAGAATGACTCTCACTAAGCTATTGCTCTGAATTGGTAATTTTTTCCTATTAGCCAACCCAACCTGCTTTACTTCAAAGTGTTTATATTTATTATTTATATTCTAAGGAGGATCAAAGTAGCTTACATACTAAAACACATGCGAATTAGGATAATAAAAAAGACTAAAAGGCTCATAAATAGAATATGCCCTGATGGATTAGTAAAAACCAATTATAAGACAGTTGTTTTTACAAATTGAAGTTTAAGGATACAATTCAGAATCAACATCACAATAAGCAATGATGGCCACCTTTAGGCATCTTTGCCTCAGGTTCAGAGGAAGCTCAGCTCCTGAATTCTCTCACCACTTTTCATGTTTCTAATCAGAGATTAGCATGCTCTGATTCAGAGCAGCCCCAGATTTGAAGGTGGTTTGTTTAAGCAGAGGCTGTGTAGCATTTGGGATTCCTGTTGGTATTCTGAGTCATTGCTTCCATAAAATCCAAGCAAAAATAATTTCTACTGATCTCTATATGAATTCCAAGAGACTATTAACTGAAAAAACCTGAATATATTTTTAAATGTCATGGTTCTGAGCAATAACTTTAAAATTCTCAAGTTCCAATCTCCAATGTCTACCTCCCAAGCTCTGGTCAGTGTATTTGCTACCTTTCTCAGCATCCATTTGTGGTCATATGGCACACATCTAATTTAAGAATGCTTAGCAGAGAAATAATGCTTTTCTTCCAACTCCTCACATTGTGCTTGTCTTAGTAACTGAGATCAGTAGTCATTTCCTCTTCACTAAAAGTAGCTCTTCCATTTTCTCTTTCTTATGTGTGCATTGTGTCACATCTAAGATATATCAAGAAACTGACCTTTTAATTTACCATTTCCCTTGTTCTATTGCTTCACCCTAACATGTACTTTGTTGCTGTCACTATTCTTTTTTCCCTTGGTTAAATTATTTTAATAGCTCCTAAATTGGTCACTCTGTGGAATTTCATTTCTGACTATCATCAATTTCTATACAATGACCAAAGTTCCTTAAATATATTCCTATTATATAATTGTATCAAACACAGGTCTACTTAAGAACTTTCTTTCTCCTATTGCTTGTTTCATTGAATTTACCCTTTGCTGTGTTCTTTCTCAGTCTTCTCTCAGACACTGGCTGTATTGTACTTCCTTAGAATAGCAGAGTAATGGACACTGTAGGACTTTCTATTTGCTTTTCTTTTCATCAATGGCAATATGGATTTAGAGCACACCCACTAAGATATTTCATCCCAAATTTTGTCCCTGCCCTTTAATACCTGCATAAACCTCCCAATATTTTCCTTCTCAGTTTTTATTTACCAATTTTGCTTTATAGTGCCTATTACTATACCCATGAGATTGTGTGTTCATGTCAATGTCTGTCTTTGTGTGCATGTGTATATGTCAGTGTCTGTCTCTGTATATTTGAGTCTGTGGGTCTGTGTTTGTGTCTGTGTGTGTCTGTCTCTGTGTATGTGTCTGTCTTTCTCTCTCTCTGTGTATGTCAGTGTCTTTTTGTGTGTATGTGTTTTTCTCTGTGTATATGTGTGTACATGTGTCTCTCTGTGTGTCTGTTTCTCTATGTGTGTTTTGACTGTGTACTGTGTGCATGTCAGTGACTTTCTCTCTATGTGCTTGTTTTTCTCTGTCTCTGTCTCTCTGTCTCATCTCTATATCTCTCTGTCTCTCCCTCCCTCCCTGCCTCCCCCCTCTCTGTGTGTATATAGATATTTGGTGTCCATCTGAAGGCACTGTTTTGGAGTTTCTGATAGCATTAGGAGCCAGAATCTCCTTGGAGGAAGTGGGTTGCCAGGAGAAGCAGCAATCTTGAATTTTATAACCGGGCTTCACTTCCTATCATTTCTCAGCTTCCTAATAGCAATGTTAGGAAGAGCCAATTTGCCTGGCCACCAAGCTACTAGGACAATGAATTTACCTAATGGACGTCATGCCCTTGAACTGGAAGCCAAAGTAAAGTTTTCCTCCTTTCAGTTGCTTCCTGTCTGGTATTTAATCACAGTGGTATGCAGACAACAGGACATGTATCTTTTCCATCTCATTCCTTAGTCTGTGTTGTTTTCTGATGTGTTGCTTGGACCTAAAGCAAAACTTGACACTTAGTGAGGACTAAGTATTTGTTGGAGTACAGGAGAGACAATGGAAGGGAAAACAGGACAATGAATGACCTTTGGTTATTTTACATGACCTTACAAACCCTTCTAAAAGGGTTTCATTAGTAACCCTTTTAGAAGTTCTCAGTAGAAGAAAAGCCATAGACTCTAAATGTTATATCTCAGATCAGTCAAAGTTTCAGGTATCATCCAAGCCCACAAGGCAATTAATTGCATGATCCCTTTCTCTGCTCACACACATTCAACATCCATCTTCTATCCACCTTCACAGTGCAAGAATGCATTGATTGCAGGGAGCTGTTCACACACTTCCTAAGATCTTATCTGAGATACATGACAGCAGGAAGACACAGGTTCCTTCAGAACCCCAAAATACATTATTTTAAAAACTTCTCCTAGCTTAGGTGGTTTTCAAAAATGATTACTCTTTAATTTCCATTGTGACCTAGATGAAAATGCTGTAAGTCCAAGCCATCTTTCAGATACTTGTACTGCCTTTGCTTTTGTTTTATTCTTTCAACCCAGGATTCTATGGACATACCTTCTACCACCACCCTAGACCACAGAGAGGATGATGACCTGTTTAGCCCTAGCTGATTTCAACTGTACCCACTGAATGGAAGAGCTGCTAGTCTCAAGATAATTGATTCAGATACACATGTGTAGTCCATGTTCTGCCTCTGAAAGTAACTTCCTAATTAGGTATGAAGGGTACCATGTACTTATATACATGTGCATACCTTTAAATCACCTATATGAAATTTTGCCTGTGCAGACCTTGAATGCCACTACCTGAAGAATGTCACTCTTGGGAAGGCAAAAATAGTTCTGTATAAGTGTATTCAATAGTGTTTGAATCATATGAAACTTGTAAAGACAAAAAAATATAAAAGCACTTACCAAAAAAATGTAAAGATGGAGTTTAGCTTAAAAAATGATAGTTTTGGGTTAGAAATCATTGGAGAATAAGTTCATTACTTATTATAAAGAAATGCAAGAATGTGAGGAATGCATTCTATGTTATAAATCATTTTCACTCATAATACATCTTTCCATTCTTGTGTCAATTTTGTATTGTAGAGAATATGTTTAATTTGATGCTCCAAAAAGTTTGCAATAGATTAAGAKGTATTTTTAGGAGTTTAGAAGGAATGTAATTGCAATACATTGTATATATTTATGAAACTGTCTAAAGGAATACTTCCTGGGATAGATGATAGATTATTTGGTAAAGTATGAGGTCTATGTTCAACCTTCATGAACCACTAGAAAAATCCAGTGTAGTGGCATGAGATTTTAATCCCAGGGCTAGGAAAATTGCTGGAGTTGACTGGCCAGTTAACCTAAATAAGTAAAATTGGTAAGCTCCAAGCCAGGGAGAGACGTTGTCTCAAAAGCAATACTTTCCATAAAGTTTCTATTTTAATGAGAAAATATACATTTACAAGACAATGCTATAATTTTGTCCTGTGGAGAGGAACATTTGCATTTTTATGAACACAAAAATAAAGTGATATTTTGACAATCATAAAAATATTAAAATTATCTTTTAAGAGTAATTTTTATTATTCTATAATTTTTAATCTAGGAAAAAGAATTATAGTAATATTATCCTGGCTCTATTAGGTTGTTTATATAATAAAACCTGAAACATTGGAGACATTTTGTCAAGCAGCCGAGTTATATAAACACTGTGCTTATTGTTTAATATTGTTTGGTTATTTTGATGTTAATTGGCTAAATATAATAAAATACAAATGGACATAAACATAAAATTGGGATTCTTGCCCAGGATTCACTTCAAATTAGATAATATATGCCTTACAACATTATCCCTCTTAGACTGGACCTTCAACCATATTTAATTTGTTGTTAATAATTCTTCTAAAGAATTTATTACCTCATATCTTCCTCATGCCCAACACTAAGTTCCAAGTTGCTAAAGTTTATTTTTAACCACAGCAAGATGATGCATTATAAGCACTTTCTAGGTAACCTACATTGGAAGATCCTGTCTGGCAGAAAGGAAATAGCCCTTGGCTGATGGGTATAGATGACTGTAACTGAAAATCTATCACACTGTGAGACTCAGACAATTGGTTTGCTGCTGTTAAAAATGTGGGCTACAGGTGAAAATGAGACTTTTTTTCTCAGGAGGACACCTCTTAGTTGCCCTTACTTATATATTTCCACACAGTTCTGACAATTTCAGAATTTTTGAGAAGCGATAGTTACGAGGGTGTCCTTACACTGCTTCTATCGATACTTACAAGTTTAATGTGTTTGGCTCACTTCCACCAAGAAGGGAAGGAGGCAATTTCTTGTGTGATGGGAAAATTAGAAGTAAATGTTATAGTAGCCTTTTCTTTGACTGTTTTGAAATTCCACTTTTGTGTGTAAGATTTTGTATATTTTCAAAGCTTCACCAATCTACTTGTTTGTAAAGAACCTTTAAGCTGAATAGTCTTGCTGTCAGTGGAAAAATGCTAGTTCTCATCTTCTGGTCTTTAGTAAATTCCTTGCCACCTGCATCATATATTTGGTATGCCCTCTCTTTCTTTGGGAAGCCTTAAGGTCCTGTCTAGTTAACATCACATCCTTTGCTCTCAGTGTCCTGGTTGATGGGTTGTTAACTTGATAGAAATTAGAGTTTTCTGGGAAGAGGATCTTGGATGAAAAAGTGCCTTGATCAACTTGCCTGTGGATATATTCTGTGGGGGCACTTTATTGATGATTGAGTAGTGAGGGAGGGGCCAGCTGTGCCACCCACATGGGTGGTCCTGCCTTGTATTAGAGAGAAGGCTGAGGAAGCTTGAGCTGAAGCAGTTCTCTGTGTCTTCTGCTTCAATTCCTGCCTCCAGGCTCCTGCTTTAAAATTTCTGCCATGACTTCTCCCAGTGATTGAGGGTCATGAGATTTATAAGCTTAAATAAACCTTTTCGGCCCAAGTTGGTTTTTGTCATTACAGCAATAGTAAACCCAAGACACTCATCAAAGGCCTGAAGTTATATTTAGCTTTGCTTGATTGATCTGCTTTTTCACATTTGTATTACATTTCTGAGGATCATGAGTTATTTCTCATATTTTCAGGTATTCAAGCCATCCCTTAACAAAATGTGTCTTCAATTACTAATCATGGAGTATGGTGTTTGCTTCTTCCTATGTGTAAGACCAGTAACAATGTCAAAGAAAATAAACAAAGAGCTTACAGTTTGGATCAGAAACCTGCCAGCCTCCCCTGAAAGATGGGTAGAATTCCAAAAATATTGCAACTTGGATAAAAATAGGATGACTTTGTGGGTACATCTATAGCTCTCTGTGATTTTCAACAGATTAATGTGAGTGTCTACATTTGTTTGTTCCTCTGTAAAACTATGAGGTTGGTTTGGATAATTTAACAATGTGCATAGTTTTGGTGGGATTTTAATAAAAGTGCTATAATGTTTTTTTTCTTTTATCTTTCCAGCCATGGTGGATACATTCATAGTTATTGTAGCAAAGTCAACAAAAGTCAGAAGAAAAGTTTTAGWGTAGAAAACCACATGAAATTATTTAGGTAATCTTAGTTCCAGATTGAGAGACATTTTTTGTTTCAATGTGTAGGAAATATTAAAAAGTAATATTCCAGATTACAGAGTAATCAGGTTGGGGGTTTACACTGGTTAAGAGGGTGCTCAATGTCTTCTGCATATTAGGCTGTATTTAGATGGGAAGCTATTCAGTTCTTGCCAAATACTGTAATAGTGGTGAATTCCTTTTACCCTTGCAGGGAGGGCTAGCTTCTAAATCAGTGATTATATAGGACCTCATGTTTAGAAGGGACCAATACTCGGATATAAGATACTGCTGTTGTCTTAAGAATGTTAACAATCTTTGAACAAGAAGTCCTGTGTTTTTGCTTTGTGCTGGACTCTGAAACTTAGGTAACAAATCTCCCTTAAAGTTTAGAGTGAAAATAAATGCAGATGAGATAGCAGATAAAGCAAGAACAAATAACTTGAGAAGGCCATGCATATTAGACAGAGATGTAAAGCATTTTGTCGAGTATATATTGTACAGATAAGTATTTGCATAAATATCAACCATAATTAGGTGGGAAGGACTAACCAGAATGTTGATGTGTAGTTGAGGAAAATCCCAACAAGAGCCTCTAAAGGTGATCCATTGTGAAAAGAAAGGCAGAAAATACTTGGCAATTAAAATAGATGTTCTTCATGGAATTATAATCCTGTCAAATTGACCATGGAGTCTAATCACTACAAATCAAGTTCCTCGCATGTACAGGTGAACTTTCTCTGTATTTATGTACAGAACCAAAAATTGCTGAAATATTGTGTGTTGTAGATCTCTTTCCTTTTCAAACTGGCTACCCTATGCTATTTCTTTGCTATGATGTGGAGTGTAATTTCCACATTTGCATAGTTTATATGTGTGTATGCAAATATTTTCTGTATAGTATATTTGTAATCATTTTCACTTTTGATAATATCTTTGCAACACTATCCTGAATTATGCTTTCTAAAATATGCCCTTACTGTGCTTTGAGAGTTTTGCTTGGCCCATTACAGAGGAATCACATGCTTATTTTTGTTTTATTTGTGAATTTCAACCATTTTCAACTTGAAAGGGATTAAAAATAATCACAATATAATGTTTACATAGTTTTCCTCTGTGAGGGAACAAATAGAATGTAAATCTCATGAGTCCATTACTTTAAATATTGCAATACTATCATCCAACTAAACAACTTAGATCTGATATGACTCTTTATAAATTTTATTTGAATATATTTTAGAGTGCTGAAAGCAAGTGCATTGAGTTTTTAAGGAAGATAAATGAATCTATTTTTTCCTAAAAACCAAACAAACCCTCAAACCTTCTTTCTTCTTTTCCTATATAATCCACATATACACATCTGCATGAAGGCATATATTTTTAATATATACATATATATACACACATACTTGTATATATATACATGTGTGTGTGTTTGTGTGTGTGTGTACTTACTAGTATTTAACAGAAGGCACAAATTAGAAAAAATAAATGTTTAATAAGCAAAGAACTAATGCATATATTCCATTCTATCAATTCTGTGCCTCAAGAGCAATGGTTCTCAATCTGTGGGTCAAGACTCTCTTGGCGTTGAACAGCCCTTTTAAGGGGAAACATATCAGATATCTTGCATATCAAATACTTAGATTATGATTTATAACAGTAGCAAAATTATGTTTATATATTTTCAACAAAATAATTTTATGGTTATGTGACACTAAAACTTGAGGAACTCTATTAAAGGATTACAGCATTAGAAATGTTGAGAACCACTGCTCTAGAGAACCCTAATACAGACTGTGGTAGCAGAAGTGATTCTCGGGAAACAGAACTCTAAGGATGAATTTGTTATCTATCTGGAGCAGGCATGACAATTGGCCTATATGCACTAAAACTCCCCTGGTAGTATAGAAAATACTGAAAGCCCATGGTTAGAAATATTTGAGAAACTTGTTGCACAGAACAAAGCATTTTCTGATTCTGCACATCAATCTGGAAAAAAAAAGTTAGTAATGATGCTTTCTTGCTGCTTCTAGAATTTCTAGTTAAATTGACAACAGAAAATAATGAATTTAGGGATAAAGTTAACCAACTTCCAGCATCTCAGCACACAATGGTAAAGGAATGAAAATAAACTTAGTGAAACAACATGGCCATCTCCAGATGCACATAAACAGTCTAAAGATCTCTAAATGCACCCTGGGCTAGAATCTTTTCTCCAGCTCAAGTTGAAGAAAATCAAACAGAAGTCCTCATTATAAGACTTACAAGGATTGCAAGGAAAATAAGAATTACAAGGAAAATTCAAATCGCATCTGTAGGCTTTTTCAGTGGTTAAAGTAAGGGCACTGACTGGTAATGAATGGAGTACATTAATTTAGGATGGAGATGTGTCTGAGTACTCTACTGAGGCTGTTGACTTTGAACCCTGAGGTTCTTAGGGTTTTTTTTTTTTTTTATCTCATCTGAAGAAATAGTCTCTACTCTTCCCAGAGGATGTATCCCAGCTACCACCTCCTAAGAAAATCAATCACTCATTATCTGCCAAACCATCAGAAACTTTCTGAAGAAATGCTAGGCAAGATAATACCAATAGTCACCTCTAGACCTATAACCAAATTTAAGGCTAAGCAGGCTTCTAGAGGGAGATAGACCATTTTTGTCTTTGGGGACTAAAAAGCTTACAGAATTTGCAAACACATTCAGACTTAGATCTGGAGGGTACATGTGAAAATGTATTTTAAGGAGGCAGGATACTGTTGGAAGGAACATAAAGCTAGATTACACTGAGTTTATTGATGTAGGTCTACCTAGTGGAGATTCTAGGTTTAATATGGAAGCTTACACAGTTAAACACAGTGTTAAAAGTTTGTTTGAATGTGTTTAATTCTAGCATTCAGGAGGCAAAGGCAGGCCGTCTCTGAGTTTGAGGGTCTATGGAGCTGGGAAACAGAGTTCCAGAAGAGCCAGGGCTACACAGAGAAACCCTCATCTAAAAAAAAAAAAAAAGAAAACAACAAAGATAAGGTTTGTTTGATTAGTTGGCTGAAGCATTTGTCAAAAGAAGGCCTACTAAAAAGGTTCTGGAGAGACCTGATATCTTTTGGTTTAGTGTTGATGGATGGACTTTATGGCTCAGGGAAATAATAATGCAAGCATGGGTGTGCTCTATAAAACCTAATCCTTCTGCATGCTGACCTCCAGTTGAACCAGCACCATTTGTTGAAAAGGCTAACTTTTTTCCACTGGATATTTTCAGCTCCTTTGTCAAAGATCAAGTGACCATAGGTGTGTGGGTTCATTTCTGGGTCTTCAATCCTATTCCATTGATCTACCTGCCTGTCACTGTACCAATACCACGCAGTTTTTAACACTATTGCTCTG
>BDUI01000024.1:1164835-1179714 GCA_002335545.1 Apodemus speciosus
GGTTTCTCTGTATAGCCCTGGCTGTCCTGGAACTCACTCTGTAGACCAGGCTGGCCTCGAACTTAGAAATCCACCTGCCTCTGCCTCCCAGAGTGCTGGGATTACAGGCGTGTGCCACCACCGCCCGGCGAGATCATTTTATACTGTTGTCTCCAGCCCATCCTATTAGCACGGGAGTCTTTCTAGCCTTTCTTGTTTTTCTGTGACTTCTTACTATAATAGTGAGAGACCTGTCCCTTGTCATCAGCTAGCTACTTACTTAATTGTTTGACTCGGGTGCATGTGTAGAGCAGTGTGAGAATTGTTAACCTGCACCCCAATGAGCAAAATCTTTATCAACTAGAGGCTGGTGTTTTCCTTCAATTTTACTGACTCTACACATTTTCAAAGTTATTTAGGTCAGAATCATTTCTACTCATCCAATCAATGGAGTTATTTTGTATATTTACTGTTCAGTTAGATTTTCTTCTTATACATATTATTACAAATTTGCTCTACCACATTTGTGTAATGTTTTTTACCATGATAAATTGACTATGTTAATTAATGTATATTTAAGAGTTGTAGGTACATACTGTTAAAACAAGTTATAGGAAGGGGTGCAATTCTCACCTTAGGTTCTTAAATGTATTCTAAATAATGTGTATTATTTTTCTAGGTTTATTTACCACTCTTAGATTTAACTTTCTAATCTGGTACAGTGTAGATTAAAGTTCATGCAAAATTAAAATTGTTCTTATTTTATTCTATCTACACATCTAGTGACGGAAGGATTTGAGGAAATAACTGAGGTGTAATTTTTGAATTTAATTTATACTGCAATGGATGAATGAACTGGAAATTAGTAATTTGGATGGAGACTAGCTGAGGAAAGCTGAACAGGCAGAGTTTGATGTCTGACCATAATAAATATATAGTTTTTCTGTATAATGGTATATACTATTTTATATACACACTTATATATGTACACACATGGATATATATACAAACTATGAGTTGGTAACATAATGTGTTTTCTAGAAATATGTTAATACAAAGCCAAGACTTAAGTGGTTGCTAAGGAAGCTATATCTAATTGAGCAAACATATTTAAGTGACTCTGTAGAGGTATCTTTGTATTATCTGTTTGATAATAACAGTGTTTTGATTTATTGATAATATGACCATATTATCAAATTTTAGGCTGTTGATCATTCTGCTGAATATTTTACATGTAAATATATTTCAGGGTGAAAAAATTCTTTTGATTCAACAATTTTCAGTGACATAATTTTGCATATTTCAATTGCAAATTTCAAATGCAAAATGTGAAGCGAACAGAAAAATAGTATGAATCCTATTTTATTATATCTATCTCTACTAATTTTCAAAAGAAAACTACACATTGTCTTAGTTTCTTTCTCTCTTGCTTTGATAAAAAGCATTTATTTTGGATCACAGTTCTAGGATATAGTCAGCCTATCATGAACTCAGTRTAACAGTAACCTATAATCTGAAACATCCCATGATGACTAAGAAGAAAGACATCAATCTCTTCCTCAACGTACACAGTCTAGGATCTAAACCAGAGAAGATTGGGCTGGTTTTCTCTTCTCAGTGAACATACCCCAAATAATCCCCTAAGACATACCCTGAAACCCATCTCCCAGACCTTTTTAAATTCAGACATGATTACAGTAAGCAGTAATTATGATATTCTAAGATTCCCAGATGATCCAATAGAGATTGAAATTGCTTTTTAAGACTTATTTTATGTCATTATTTATTATGTTTTCTTTCAGTTTACTTTGTCTCACTTCAGTTTCAGCTCATACTTTTTACATTGAAGATCTTTGTGGGTTGTCATTTAAGTAATGACTTTTTATTAATAGTGTGTAGACTGAATGTTATTAATGTTCTAACTACCAAGTATTGTTAAAACAGGAAGGTGATGCCAAATAATATGAAATTTTAGTTTCCACCTGAATTTAATTTATACTGCGATGATATGAATGGACTGGAAATCAGAAATTTGGTTGGGGCCTGGCTGGGGAAAGTTGAACAGACAGGGTACTGAATCTGACCATAATGTCTTGTAGCTGTGGTTTACTTCAGGATGACTCTTGTGTGTTACATAGTCACACACTTAGCCCAGGGAGCAGGCAGCAATTAGTACCTTGAGTGAAGAAATTCCTCAGGACTTAAAAATCTATCCTCAGTTGATAAACTCCTTGTCTGCATTAGAAATTCCTGTGAATTTAAAGCCATGTTCTCACAGGAAGAGTTCTAATAACGATCTCTGACTTTAGTACTAAATATGGGACATCTGGGGGCGGGGAAACCAGAAAAAGGGAAATGAAATGTAAATAAAGAATATATCCAATAAAAAAATGATGCTTTTACTCTTTCTTGAAACTTAGTTCTTGATGACATTCTTTTTTCAGGAATACAGGGGTGATAATCAAACATCACTCCTTTTCTGGTGCTAATCATGCAGGGAGAACTGGGTGTAATCAATGTGCGGAGAAAAACTTCCATGAATAATGAGTGAAGAAAATATCACCTTGAAACTTCTCCACATATTTTTGGAAAGATCAAACTGCTCTTTTTAACTTGACAGGAGATTTAGGCATCCGTTGTGAAAATAAAACTATAGGTACTATCACAAAATAGGAGCAAATTACTCTGCTGGATATTTGCACACCTGGCACCTGTGGCCCTTGATGATATCATATGGAAATTGATAGACTTGGACATCTCTCTAGACTGCTATCTGTAGCATACATAATCTCACTCTTGGGCTAGCTCTACTCTTTAGTTACGTCTACAGCTTTAGTTGGTGGGTATCCCATTTTCCTGGTATCTTCACCACACTTTGGTCTCCACTGCAACTTGGATTTCACCTTTATTATTTCATGGTATGGCTTCTTGGAGATACTGACTCACTGTATCTATCCTTGGTGGCTTTCTGGAACCTTGACTGTGTGACTCTATACATCCCTTACTCTTGAATTTTGCATAGATACAAAACCAGAATCACATAGATGAGACTACCAACTATGGCCACCAGCACCAGATGCTCTCTGGCCCTTTTCTCCAACAGTTATTATATCCTTTCAATAGATGGTTGCTTTTCAGAAGAAAATACCACCCCATTCAGTGGTATTCTCAATTTAACTTTCAAATGAATTTGCTTTTGTGTGCAAATGTGTAGCTTTTGTTGACCTCAGGGAACCTTTCTTATGGTGCCAGTAAGGAGAGAGAGGTTTGTTTCTTATAGTTGGCCTCTCTGCACCTGCTGTAACTTCTACTTTAAAACCCATCTTGTGCCTTTTCCCTTGAAACTGTACATTTTGCACAGTTTCTGCTTTTTCTTATTGTAAATATGAATAAGAACTGTGAACAGGACACTACCACAGCCTGGTGTTATACTCTCTGACATTTCTTCCATCAAAGAAATTAGTTCATTATTTTCAATTCTTCAGTAAAGTTTTCAAGACCCAGGCAGAAAGCTACCAGATAGTTTGGTAGAACAGAAGATAGCCTCTATCTTGAACAGAGTCCTTCTGAAGCCTTTCACACCAGGTATGCACTGTCTGTATTTCTCTTGTATCTTGCTTTTCCAAACTCTCTAGGACAGACATGAAGCTCTGCTTATAGCATTTAAGGTTATTTTTTTTTACACACCAGATTTTACCCCCCTTGTGGTCCACCCTCTGACGGTTCCTCAACTTATACCTCTTCCCCAAACCCTGTCTCCAAGAGGATGTCCCCGCCCCACCAGACCTCTAACCTCCTTGGGGCCTCTAGTCTTTAGCTTGTAATAGTAAACATTCTTTCTGAAAACCAGATCCAAAGGTAAACGGACCGCACAGCAACAGCTGTATGCTTCAGAACCAAATTTCTGTATTAGTTACTTCCTGTTGTAACAAAATGCATCGTGATGTGAAAAAGGTAGTTTTAGTTTGCTTTCAGGGTTTGAGGCTACAGGGGGTCGCAGAAGGGAAGGCAGCTCCAGCTGTGGCAGCAGCAGGAAGAACCAGGTGGTCATTTTGCATCCACAGTTAGGAATCAAGAAAACATTCTTGTTGGGGCTTGGCTTCCTTTCTCCTCTTTTCCTGCCCTTTGAGCCCAGTATCACAAACCATGGGATGATGCCACTCATATTTTGAGAGGTGTTTTTTTTTTTCTAGACACACCCTCCCAGTAATGATCTTCAGATTTACTAAGTCAAATCAAGTAAAAATTTCATATTAACCAACACACCAGTTTGTAGTAATACAGGCAAAACAACTTGGCACATGAGGCTCAGTAAAATATCAGTAAAATGAAAATTCCTCTCTTAAAAGAGCCCCAGAAACAGAACAGGACATAGAGATGCTTTAGGTGGTTTAGTTGAGACAAAGGATTGACACCAGATTTCCAGTTTTGAAGTTGTAACACAAGAGAAGAGTTTGTATATCAATAGATGTGGGGGACACTGGGTAACAAGAAAACTACCTAACATGATGCTCACTTGAAATAAGTGCATCTGTTTAAGTGAAAGGAAGAGCTGCACAAGGCAAAATCTTATAGCAGTCTCTAGGCAAACTGAGTAGACTTGGTGAGAAAAATCCAAATTAAAAAAAAATCATAGTAGTTTTATTTAAAAGAATTTCCTCAACACAGAGAATGAAGCAATAATTCCAAAGGACCAAAACATTGGAGAGTGGAGGAAATAGTGCAGGTTTTTCAGAAGAAAATGATCTAAGATCAAGGTGTAGGGAATATTAGCGGACCAAAATGGAATATGTGAACTGTGCTGTGCTTGATTTAGTCATGCACTTAGAGCTTGAGCCTTTTAGTGTAATAAACTATGAAACAATGAAGGAGGGTATGTAATATAAATAAAATATAATTATTATCCTTAGATTTTATTAATGAACTTCCTTTCTCTATACTATGTTGTAGTTGTTGTTTAAGTTAAAAAAAACTCTATTTTCCAACCTAACAGATAGTATACATATTCATTTTACCAACAGAAAAACCTAGAGGAGGACTTTTCCATCTGAGTTATACTTCGAATCAAGAAAGGCAGGGATACATACAATTACATATAACAGGGGAAATCAATTTGTTTTATCCTTGGGTAGCAAAACTAAATGATACATGTGAAATACATTTTAATAATGATATAATAATTTATAATATATAATAACTAACTTAAAAATAGCCTTCAAAACAGGCTTTTGTAGACTAAATTGATAACTTTGGTTGTACAGGGTAAATTGGGGTGTTATCCCAGGCTGTTCTCTAGCTTAGCTCAGAAATTGTTTTGCAGTTACCAAAAATTATTTATCATCAGTTTCTGAAAGCCATGTGGGAGCCTGGTATTTAAAACTCATTAGAAGGCAGGTTCCTTGGATGGTGTGTCATTTGTGGAACAAAGCCAGGCACTATTCCTGTCCTCCTTGCTGTTGGCTTACTGGATTTCATGGTCCAGTGACTCATATCTGAAGAGAACAAAACTTCATCACAAAGAATTTATTCTGCATTAAACTTGCACATAAAAAGTAATTTAGTTTTTATGCTGCAGCGATGCAAGTCAAAACTCCCAATATTTTTATTAATTGCTAAAAGCAAAGAAAGATTCAGAAGCACAAAATTATCCTTACAGAACTATAGAAATGGAAAATCTGAGACAAGACTTGAGAGATGCCCAGTATTTTGGAAGTCTTGGGTCTGCTTTTAGAAGACGTGGTACATGTAATTTTGAAGATGCATAATCAGCACAAACACTGCATTTAAAAAATTATTTGGAACATGTTATGGTTTGCATGTGAAATATATGGAATAGATTCATATATTTGAACATTTTGACTCTAGATATTGGTTCTATTTTTGAAAATTGTGGAACTTTTAAGAGGTGGAGTCTCACCAGAAAGAGAATCTTTGGGGACCTTGGGGTTTTGTGGCTTGGAACCACTTCTTTGTCATGGTCTACCTCTTGACAGTAGAGGCAGTGGGGTCAACCATCTTGAGTTTCAGTTGGCACGATTTCCTAATCTTTGGTGGACTCTATCCCCTTTGATGGTGTGGTGCTTTGCATATGCTTGATCCATGGGAAGTGCTACTATTAGGAGGTGTGGCCTTGTTGGAGTAGGTGTAACCTTGCTGGAGGAAGTACATCACTCTGAAATCCTATGGGTGTAAGTTCATCCCAGTGTGGAAGAGGAGTATCTTCCTGGCTGCCTTCACTTCAAAGATCTAGATGCAGAACTCTTTGTTCTTTCTCTAGCACTATGTTAGCCATGATGATAATACACTGAACCTCTGAAACAGTAAGCCAACCCCACTTAAGTGTGTCCTTTATAAAAGTTGCCTTGGTCATGGTATCTCTTTACTCGAATGAAACCCTAACTAAAACAGTTGGCAAGACACTATAAACTCTTTCTCCTTTAAAGTTGCTTCTTTACCAAGTATTTTATGTCACAGCAATGAGGAAAATAACTTAAATAGCACAGGGCTTGAAAACTCAAATCTTGGTATCAGTAACTGTTAACCCATTTCTAACTCACAATGAAAACTGATTTTATTCCTGTTAACTGCTACTCCTACCTGCCACCATTTAGGAGACAATATTATTTTGGTTCCTAAAGACTTTTCACCACAATGAGCAAATTCCTTTCCTTCCTTTCCAAAGAGCTAAGGTCTAAGGCACTAGGAAACAAACTGCCTGACATAGCATACTGAAATAATTATAAAAGAACTGAAATGTCAACCTTGTTTTGTTTTGCTTTTTTCAAAATAAAGGATACACTTAGAAATCAAACTAATTACCAGCATAGCAATAAATCTTATATTGACTCTGGAACTCACCTGCTTATTAAATGAACAATATGGGTTGCTCATCTGGGACAGTGATGATACCAGAAGCATTCAGGTCACAATGAGAACTGTTGCTATGTGGCTGATGAATTTAGTTATATTTGCAAAATTATACATAATTCAATATATGTAAAATTCATATGTTTAGACTTTTATTTTTTCCACAGTGTAATGAATTCTTTTATTTACTGAAGACAGTAAAAATTGCTATAACTTATTAAAAATTAGAAATATATTTTACACCATAAACTACATGCCATTATGTGGCATGGTCTAATGAACCCATTAATGGAAATTTTTGCAAAGACTAAAGACAAGAAATAAAGTTCTATATACACAGATACATTGTACTTATAGCAACAGGTTGGAAACAACCCAAATGTCCATGAAGAGGTGATTGGATAAGTACATTGCAGTTTCTCTGCATACCCAGAGCTTTGTAACCTGGTCAGACACTTTCAAGGTAGTGTTTAAAGAAATCAAGAGGGAATTTCTGACATATCTGAGGAGCAATGTATTTGAGAGCTCAGGAAGACATGTAGCTTCATGGTAGTAAAATGAAAACATTTTATACCATGCTTCCATGTTTATAAAAATACATGTTCTGCTGGGCAGTGGTGGTGCAGGCCTTTAATCCCAGCACTTGGGAGGCAGATGCAAGCGGATTTCTGAGTTCAAGGCCAGCTAGTCTACAGAGTGAGTTCCAGGACAGCCAGGGCTATACAGAGAAACCCTGTCTGGAAAAACAAAACAAAACAAAAAAACCCAACCCTCCAAACAAACAAACAAACAAACAAACAAAAATGCATGTTCTAAGATGCACAAATAAACATCAGGAACATGCAGGGCAAGAGTCTGATGTGTTTTATCTCGCTTTGAGATACACTGTGTTGGGGAAGGGTGCACTGAACCAGATGCTGGGTGTGAGTGTACTGCTCCACATGCACATGCCATCTGTGACATGCCAAGGGAAGTGCATAGATGCTTTTGCATTTACAGTTATCCATCGCAATACTATATGCTCATCTTCAGAGGGTAAACACAGTGCTAGGATCTAGTACAAGACAAGAACACTGTCTAAAATCTTGTATAGAGGTGACTGAGATGCTTCTAGTTTTAATTGTTATATGTGTATCTATTGACAGGGGAATACTCCTTCATCTGAAATAATTTTCACAAAACAAGAACATCCAGGCCTCAGATGGAACTCAACCTTAGATGTGGCTGAAAAATTCAGTGTGCTTAAAAAATTGTACATAATTCAACATAATCAAAACTTATACATTCAGACTTTTGAAAATTACAGTTTTTATAACAAACATCTAATCTTCATGCTATATGTACTATTAGTGGTGCATTTTTTTTATCTTTTAGAGTAATTTTTTCACATTTATTCAGTATGGTGGATTACATACCAGAAGCCATTCATGCAATTATCAGAGTTTCCAGTCTTCAGAATTCAGGTCTCTGGACATTTTTAGTATGCTATGAAGTGAGTTAGTGAAGTTAAGGATCTCGAAGAAGATCCTATAACCATTTCTGTTATAAACCACCACAATTCCTAACTCCACTGGAAATATTTATTCTTATACCCACAGATATACATGAAGGTATCACCCAATCACCAAAGAAACTTCTAGAAACAGAAAGCAATACAGAACCACAATCAATCAAAATGCAGAGAACAAGTAAACTTACGGTGCCCAGTTCCAACTGACATATCTAGAACACAACCCCTGCCTCTGTGTTTCAGGGATCAAAGAGATGGTAAGAATCAGAGGAACAGAAATTTTGTGCTAAGATTTTTGACTCTTAGACTGGTCAGAGAGGCTATACACCCATCAAGCTTCATCAACATGAATTTCTAAACAAGACCTGAACAATGACATCAATAGATATATTAACATGGAAGGGAGAAATCTCATGATGCCTGAACTATAAACAAAGAGGTAAAACTAACTAAGAAAGGTTGAGATCAGGTGAAATAGTCTTCCCTAGGGAAGAGCAGCAAAATTAATTAAAGAATACTAAGCATTCAGCATTGAATTAATACAAACAAGTAACATTATACAGGCTGAACAGCTTGCATTTTACATGTAGAAATACATAGGCATATTACATATATATGTACACTTACTGTGTGTGTGTGTGTGTGTGTGTGTGTGTGTGTGTATGTGTGTTACCAAAACAATTAAAAAATAAAGACCATAATTTAAGAGAAGGCACAGAGGGCACATGAGAAGAGTTTGGAGGAATGATATGGAAGTGGGGAAGAGGGAGAAATGTAATTATATTTTAATTTCAAAAAATATGAAAAATATTAGAAATTGCCTTAGTAGGGCTGTCTAAATAGCAATTTTAAACTAAATTGTTTCTTCATACTTATTAGGAACACACACACACACACACACACACACACACACCATGGAGAAAAGGTAGAAGGGCATACTCAGTGAGAATGATAGTGATGTATTTGGTACAGAAAATAAATATATATTAGACATGTCATGTTTGCCAGTAGTCCTTTATTGGTATGTACACACAGAAGAATTGAAATTAGAGTCTTAAAGGGGGGCATCTATAAGACTCTTTATGGGCACTAATCACCATAGCAAAAACTTAGGAGCAACTCAAATGTCTGCCTACAAATGAAGAAGCTGGTATGTACATACAGTGGGACAGCCTTTTGTATCAGAAAAGAAGACTTTTCATATATACGCTGCAGTGTAGATGAACTTCGGGGATAGTAAGCTAAAGAAATAAGCCAGCCAAATAAGTCAACTACCGTCATAACTTATTGAATGCAGAAAGTCAAGCAAAAGTAGGAGGAGGACTGAGAAGGACAGCTGCTTAATGGATGGGTTGCTTCAATTTCAAAGATGAAAAGAGTTTTGAAAACGGGTTGTGCAATAATATAAGTGTATCTGACACACTGGCTGATATACTTTTAATAGTTAAGGTGGTAAGCTTTCTATCATGTATATTTTTACCAAAATTAGCAAGAGCTGGTGCCACCACTGCCACTGTTGTCATATGGAGGCACTGGCAATTATGCCTCTGTTTTCACAAGCAGGGAGAGTGTAAAAGGAAGTAAGTCATGGTGCCAGTTTGAAGAATAAAGATAAAAAACAGTTAATAGGGTGGGGGAAATGCACGATAGTCTTGAAAGGCTATAAATGGAAAGAGAAGATTCTATGGGTGGAAAAACATTGATAAGGAAAGATGTTGAAATATAATAAAACATGGGTGAAATTTGTAATTCACAATAAAAACCCAGCATCTATTCTTCTCAATATCCTTAACCACATGAGAATGAAGGCTAGCTGAAGTCCTAAGATACTCCAAGCTCTCATACCACTACGATTGAAAACTGGGAATGCTTGTTGTTCAAAGCCCTTAATTACCCGCCTCTAACCCCATCACCCCTGAGGTACAAAATGCTTACTAGCCCCTCATGGCAAGATGTACTTTTCTTACACTATACACTTCTATTCTCAAAATGACCTACTGATATAATTCCATGATTGAAATGGTGGATGGCATTTTTCATTTTGGGCATCAAGAATATAAACTTTGATATTGAGATCTCAGTTTTATTGTGTGTCTTCAAACTTTAGAAACTCTCATTTGAAGGGTGGACAGGGGGCAGGATATAAAATCTGGAGTGTAATAATAATAATAATAATAATAATAACAGTAACAACAACAACAATAATAATAATCTCTCATTTGGAAGCTTTAATTGGAACTTACAATTCTTACATATAAATAGACAACCTGGTTCTCAGAGTACTCTGGGCTATATAAAGGCTAGCTCATGTGGTGCTAGTCTATGTCTGACATTTGTTTATGGGTATGAGTGTAAGTGCAGGCACACACATGACATGGTGTGTATGGGCTTGTCAGGAGAATAACAGTCTTTGCCTTCTGTTTGATTTGAGACAGGGTCTCTGTTTTTTTTTTTTTTTTTTTTTTCTAATTTTTACCACAGCACACCCATGCTAACTGATCTGCAACCTTTCAGTGTTTCTGTGACTTTTCTGTCTCTGGTTTGATCTCACTGGAGGAGACTGTATAAGCATGCTACGATGCCTGACTCTACATGGAACCTAAGGTTTAAACTCAGGGTCTCACTTCTGCTCAGCCAACACTTCATCTACTGAATGAGCTCCTGTCTTTCTTCACTTAAAAATACATTTTGTTTTGTGATGTGGAAAAAATTTAAGTGGGCTCTAGAAAAATCACTAGAAACTGGAGAGATAGGTGGTATTATAAACAAGGCGTTTTAAAATTACTTATTTATTTAGTGTGTGTGCACATAATGGAGGGGGGCAGAGACAGATAAACATAGGTATACAGAGACAGAGAGAGACAGAGACAGAAGGATGGGGAGAGAAAAGCACACACACATACACACACACAGAGGGGGGGGTGAAGATAGTGCCCATCTGCTTTGCTATGGTACATGTTTGTGTACATCAGCGGACAACTTAGAGTTAGTTATCTCCTTCTACCATGTGGTCTCAGTGATCAAACTCAAATTGTCAGGTTTGGCAGCAAGAACCTTTCCCTACTGTGCTATATCACCAATAGCAAATGCTATTTTAAGATATCACATATTTCTACTAAAAGTTTCAAACTGTGTTTGACATGGAGCTAAGCAATATTTGGAAGGTAGTAATTCAGAGATTTAGGGAGTTCAAATAAACTTATTTTTGCATGCATTTAAATAATTCACATTATGCAAATGTATTTTAATCTTATAATTTTCTTCACTCAATTTACTGTAGCTTAGAATTTACTGGCCTATGTCCCCTCTACTTATCAGAAACAAACAAATATTAAATAAACACACATAACCCTCAGCTCATTTTCTGACTTAATGAGTTCAGTGAATCAGACAGAAGGTGAAAAATGTCTGACGGCTTACACTGATCTCTGTGCCTCTCCCACTTGTCACTGTAGGAGTGTCTGACACACACACTCTATGTGCTCCTTAGAGCACATTCGTTTTCACTCCACTTAACATGTTACACTGATTTGTCATTTCTTCCCTTCAGTTTGACTGATACTATGGATCTTGACTGCTAGCTAGAAAAACAATTCCATCCTCTAAAGAATGAACACAGATCGAATCAACAAAGAATTCTACAAAACCCTGACATTCCTTTTAGGGTATGATAGGCTGCCTGCAAGCTGAGGCATGTGTGGGAGAACTTCTTTAGGTCTCTGCCAGTTGATTAACTTGGAGAAGCTAAGATCAACTGACAAATTCAATTATGCATCCAAATTATATTTCCAAATTGGCTTAATTTTTTAAAGTGATGAATGAACCTTAAGGGGAAAATTCCATTACAATATGAACAAGCAGAAATTAAGTCTCAGCACTAACAGGATGCCTGTGGAACCAGGCTTCCCAATTTCTGTTGATTCACAGGATCGGTTTAATGAACAGAAGTATCTGGTTTACAGGTCAACCATGAGACAATTTTCTTTCTAGGAAGGGAAGAAAGCTCATATTAGAAAGAGAAAAGAACAGCTCTGAGAACACAGTGAGACTCTTCTGAGACACCACACTAGTAATGGAGACCATAAACAGAGAACACTGTTTGTCAACAAACTCTCTCTCAAGGTACAGAATTTGCTAATTGACTGCCTGATAGAAGTAATTCAGAGAGAAGCCATTGCTGATTGCACAAGGCATTTTCCACTTATATTCTTACACAGTTGCAGAGCGATAAGGAATGTGTTGCTTAACATCTGCCCCCTCTGGAGACTTAATGTACCATAGTCAGAAAAGAGAGAGAAATGTTTCTCATGTGCTCTCCTATTAGAGTTTGAACCACTGTTAGTAGCTGAACACTGCAAATCTCAATTTTTATGGAATAACTTGGAACCTAGACTGCTACATAAAAATTGATTTTTTACACAAAATGGAAATTAGCCATTTTTCATACAAATGCTATTGAAAAAAATTAGTCTGAGTGATGGTACATTATAAAGCATATTGACCTTTCTCTCTTTTTGTTCTTTACTGATAAATTAGCAAGACATAAAAATTTCAATAAATATTACATTTAAACTCTAAACTCAATTTATCTAAATCTATTTTTTACTATTAATATATTAGCTAAATCTTTTTTAAGCTAGTAATCATTTTCACTTGTCAAAAATGGTGTGGTAGATTAAATTTTCATAGTATTAACAGATTTTTCTGTATTTCAGTTTATTACACATTATTATTCAAATGTTACCTGTATTGTTTAATTATTGAAATTGACTCATAAAAGGAGTCTACTCAACTAGACATCATTAAGGTAGCTCAAACACAAGGCAAAAGACTTTGAAAATTAAATTTCCTTCTAAGTGGCATCTTTGAGCATTCTGCTAGAATGTTGTAGATAAAACAGATATTAAAAATGTAAAAGAAAAATACACAGTAAGTGTGGTGAGACTAGGATTAAGACCTGGACTCCACAGTCAAAGCTTTGTAAATTTCTTCAATGAGGGAATACTTATCATAGAAGTATTATTAAAAGGACAATGAATAAGAATTGACGTGAGAATGATTATAGCTCAGTGCTGATGATAATAGATTAAAAGCAGGCCTTGGGGCTGGAGAGATGGTTCAGTGGTTAAGAGCGCTGACTGCTTTTCTGAACGTTCTGAGTTCAAATCCCAGCAACCAAGTCTCTGAGCCGACCCACATGGCTACCAACTCGCTGGGGGGNGTGTGTGTGTGTGTGTGTGTGTGCATGTGCGTGTGCATGCGTCTGTCTCTCCCTCTCTGGTTTCAGATCTTTGCTATCAAGTCCCTTACCCGATGGCCACACGGGGCTGTTTACTTTTAAATTAATTAAAATGGAATAAAATTAAAATCACACTTCCTTGGACTCACCAGCCAGCCAGGTACTCATCGCCCCCCTGTGGCCACCATGTTGGATGACACCATTGGGGACAGTTCACTGTAGTGTCCTACTGCGCGGGGCTGCTATGGGCTGTCTGCGCAGGGACAACTGTCACATTTATTCTCATACAAGCTTAAACTCCTCCCCCTTCTGTACCCCTCCCTCTTTCCCCCTAGAACCCCCCACCCTCAAGGAGGCTGGCTCCATATTGGCTCGCCCCATGCTTGCCTTTCCCAGGCTTCCTTCTCTGAGTGTCTGTATGCTGCTCCTGCACTTGACTGGGGACAGTCTTAGCCCTCAGACCTCCATCCTTCCACCTGTCTTCCCTACAACTGTGCCATGAAAACTGRGAAGCCTGTGGTCGCAGACACCCTCCAGTGGCTCATCAACAGTGGCCCAGTAGAGACAGGTTGAGCTGCATGGCAGAGCGAGAGGGTCCTGTGACACCAACCACCCTGTCTTTCCATTGTTCTTCAAGGCTAGGGCTAGTGCGGATTGGACAGTTCCTGGCTCAGAGTCTACAGACTGTCGGAGGGGCTGGAGAGATGGTGCAGTCAGTGGAGTCTGAGCAAGCATGAGAGCTGGACCTCAGTCTCCAGCACCCAAGCGGAGAAGCAGAGCGTGGCGGCACGCACCTGTCATGTCAGTGCCAGGGAGGTAGAGTCAGGGCCTTACTGGTCAGCTATTCTGTCTGGATCAGTGATCTCTAGGTTCACTGAGAGGCTCTCAAGAAATAAAGTGGAGAGCAACTTGAGAAGACTCTTAGCATTGATTCCTGACCTCCTCTATGTGCTGTATACACATGTGAGCACATTCGTGGGTGTGTGAGTGCACTTGTGCATGAGCGCACACACACACACACACACACACACACACACACACACACACAAACATTAGAGCAGAAATGAGACGGTTATGAGCCTGTGTGGGTCATTCAAGTCTTACCTCCCTACCAGCCCCTTGAAACTAGAGCTGCCATCTGTCCTTTCTTCCTGAGTTGTCTGTCCCTCCTTAGGCGCTTCTGGACCTTGGGGGCTCCCCCAACTACAAGGACCGACGAGGGCTGACACCCCTGTTCCACACAGCTATGGTGGGGGGTGACCCCCGCTGCTGCGAGCTACTTCT
>BDUI01000024.1:1198540-1208712 GCA_002335545.1 Apodemus speciosus
AATTTGGAACACCAAAGTCACAATCCACATACCAATTGATGTCTGCCAAGAAGGAAAGAATGGACCCTTGTTCTGTAAAGGCCCAGTGCATCAGTGTAGGGGAATACCAGAACAGTGAAGTGGGAAGGGGTGGTTGGGGGAACAGGGGGAGGGAAAAGGACATGTGGGTCATTTGGGGGGTGGGTAACTAGGAAAAGGGAAATGAAATGTAAATAAAGAATGTATCCAATAAAAAAAAATCCTGGCAACCTCATGGTGGCTCACAACCATCCATGAAGAGATCTGACACCCTCTTCTGGTGCATCTGAAGACAGCTACAGTGTACTTAGATATAATAATAAATAAATCTTTTTTAAAAAATTCGTAGGCCTCAGCCTTAGGAGTTTTCTGGTGGGAGCGGGATGGGCATGTGAGACCTTTGGGCGCAGGGAACCAGGAAAAGGGAAAGAAAATGTAAATAAAGAATATTTCCAATAAAAAAAAGAAAAAAAATAGTAGGCCTCACCAAGCAGTGATTGGATGAACTTAATGAGGTACATGCATATGACAATATATATGGAAAGAAAAATAAATTAACTGTTCACATAGCCTACAACATAAAGAAATCTTTAAAATATTAACCCGAGGAAAAGAAGCAAGGGCAAAGACCATTTATGATTATAATTTCATGAATTATGCAGCAAAGAAAATCCATAGAGATAGAAGGTAGCTATGTAGTTGTCAGGGTTTGAGAAAAGGGACTGACAGATGGGAAGCAACTGGTAATAGGCATGAGATTTCTTCTCCAAGTGGTTAAAATACCGAATATATAGATTGCTTTAATGATTGCACAATTGTGGTTACACAAAGAAGGATCAGATTATGCCTTTAAAGAGGGTGAATTTTAACCATGCAAATTATGCCTTAACAAGATGTTGAAAAAGACAATGTTAAATGATTCAGTCACTAAATGTCATAGTGATCCTCTGTTTCCTTTCATTTTAAGACACTGAATAAAGGGTCCTTAGATACAAAATCAGGCAATTTGGATATTGTTTGCTGGGGAAATCACATTTCTTCTAGAATTCTAAGAGAAGCTTTTCATTTCCTTTTTTATATATTCTTACTGCAGCTTGAGACAGTGTCACCAGTTGAGTAAACTAAATCTCAGTTTTAATTTTACATTCTTATACAGGTGCACACTTGTGTGTGTGTGTGTGTGTGTGTGTGTGTGTGTGTGTGTGTTTGTGTGTGTGTGCTTCTGTCTGCATGTAGAAAGTACAGGTCATAAGACAACTTGAGGGAGTTGGCACTCTTCTTTCACTTTGTGGGTCTCTGGGGGGGTCAAGCTTACAGGTAAGTGTTTTTTATCTGTTGAGCCATCTTACTTAGTGGGCATAGATATTTGCTTTTAAATATAATGTGGCAGAAATAGTGCTATTATTTTCAAGGAAGGTTTCTTGATTCTCTAAATTTATGTCCATTTATTTAAATACTTATTGTTATCATAGTTACTGGCATTATCATTCTGGAATTGTATTTTTTTAAAGGTTGTGATAATCCCTCTTGAGAACTGGTAATAAGTATTTGAATCTTAATTTGCATTTTGAGCTATGCCAAAATTTATTTGATTTCAAAGATGTAATCATGTTGAGCTGTATCTCTGAAATTCAAAGGTCAATATCTATTTGGCTTTACCCAAAAGAGGACTTTAAATTATTTTGAGTGAAGTTAATTTGATATTTTACATATTCTCTTTCTGTATCAAATGATGTCATCTTAGAGGCTCAATATAGGTAGGCAGGGTAGTAGTAGTAATTTGTAGCTAGTATCATAGGAACTTGTGAGCAGAGGTGGCTCTATAAGGCCTTGCCAAGACTATAGAGATCACAACTGGCCACAGTAAATGCAGCTCAAGGAGATAAGGAAAAAGTCCAGGGACCTACTCACTGCTGGATGAAATGATGAACTTCAACACTGAGAATCTGCCTACCCTATTAGGTGCCTGCTTAAAGAGAGGACATTCGATGTCATTAAGACCCCCAGATAGGAAGGCTTTACCTACCTACATGTCACCCTTGGACCCTTAGCAAATCTCCTATGCTGGAGGTCTGTTTCTCATGACACTCTCACTGCAAAGGCCTTCCCAGTCTTCCCTCTCAAGGCCTCTCAAGTGACTAAATCTTCTACCTAAATGGTGATGTCTATATCAGGGTGACTCACAAGACTGATGCCCTGCATGTCTCACATATGCTTCTGATTACTAAGTGCCCATGACGCTATCCTGAGCATTTGAGAAATACAACCATGATACCCATGGAATGCCATCTGGTAGAGATAATCTACACAGCTGGACATCTGAGGCTGGCCCAGCCCTGTATAGTGACTGGAACCCCTCCCACTGATCCAATAATGCCCACCAGAGCACTGGTCTGAGACCAAGGTTATCTAGAGGCATGAATATGAGCATCATGAGAAGCTGGAAGCCAAGATAACAAACAGAAAGTCAGCACTAAGGTGGCTCTAATGATCTGACTTCCTACATTTCTCCCTTCCTTCTCATTTTAAGTTACAGAAATTGTAGCTGAACAGGTGTAAGTGTGGAGGGGCACTAGGACCTAGATTTGGTTTTCTAGGTGAAGTTGGAAAAGCAAAAATACAGTTTTAAACCACAGGGAAAATGTATCATTAGACCAAATGACACCTGTGAAGAGTAATTAACATTTCCTACTATTGGGATTTGTGAAGAAATTCTTCATAACTTATCTTGAAAATTGAAAATTCCCATGAGAACTTTGAAAGTTTTTTTTTCTATATTCTTTGTTTACATTCCAAATGATTTTCCCTTTCCCGGTTCCCCCCTCCCCATAAGTCCCATAAGCCCTCTTCCCTCCCCAATCAACCCCCTCCCACTTCTTTGCCTTGGTAATCCCAGCTTGAGAGATGGCTCAGTGGTTGAGAGCACTAACTGCTCTTCCAGAGTCCTAAGTTCAAATCCCAGCAACCACATGGTGGCTCACAACCATCTGTAATGAGACCTGATGCCCTCTTCTGGTGTGTCTGAAGACAGCTACAGTGTACTCACATATAATAAATACACAAATCTTAAAAAAAAATCCTATTACCTGAACATAATATTTATATATACGAATAGTGAGAAAGTAACAGCCCAGGTCTTACAAGTTCTTATGTATGTAGAGGGCCTAGAGCTTGTTCTTTTTAAAGTTAAAAATGCTATCTGCTCTAATATCTTATAAGACATACTTACTAAAAAAACATATATATATATAAAACTATTATATATATAAATAATGTTTGTTCATTTCATTCATTCATTTATTCAGTCATTCATTCACAGAACCATCACATGTAAGAATCTGTCATTGGCACTGAGAAGTTAGAGAAAAAAAGCTGATAAAATTTCCAGACCCTATGAAGTTTTTCTCCTAGCAAGAACAATGGCAAGAAATCATAAATAAAATATTGGTTAAATATATAAATACTTGATTGCATAGATATTATGGTTAAAAATAAAAAGGAGGTGAGATATGAAACCACTTGTGTCAATGGRGCAATGGAGCAGGTGCTTATCTCAAACACTGAAATGTTCTTGCATACCCAAGAGATAATTAGAGAGATAACAGGGGCCAGATGATGATGGCGATGTAAACAGTGTACTGATTTACTTTTTTAATTCAGGGACACAAAGCACTAATAGGCATTTGAGGAAGGGACAACATCATGACAGCCATGTTCTAAAAAAGTCATTGTGTTTATCTGACATGGCTTATGGACACGTACTGAAGGGTATACCTACTAGAATGCTGTTACGATTGGCATTCTTAGACCCTGGCCATTTTTAGAATCCCCATGGAATCTCTTGGATGCAGGAATCTCCTACTATTTTCATTTATAAATATAAATATTTATATTTCCTTATATACATTATTCTTTGGCTGCTTAGGTAGAATTTGTATCAGAACCAAGGAACCTAAGATGGAAAAACTGTAATTCCTAAACCAGAGCACAACAGATATGGACAGAACTCAGAACTCAGTACATTATCTAAAACCTGGGTCTTGAACCTCTGAGCCTCATCATAAAGTAATACAAGATCCTAATGATTCTGGTATCTGGTGTTGTAGTGCCTGTGTAATTGCTGCAATTTAGTGTGTGACTGTCAATAGAGTTTAAATATAGTGTTCAGAACATATTTTCATGACAAGAAAGGGCAAAAAGCAAATGTATTAACTTGATAGGAAAGACTGAAGAAATAGCCCAACCAAAGGCTCTTACTTATAGGATGCCCCCATTCTGGTCTAGGGAAATGAGCAATGGGTTTATTTCAGGTACAGTTACTGCAACAACGTTCTTATTTAATATTTAGTACTAGAGTATTAGCATCATCCATAATCTAGAAGGTATACTTTCCTTTGGTATCTATATATTGATGGGAAAAATAAAAAGCAAGGAAAGCAAGATAGAGAGAGGGAAAGCAGGTAGAAGGATGCTGAAGGTCAGTGGGGACATTAAGGATCAGAACTGGGCTGTAGGCTAGAAGCCTCTAGAAATATAGGGTATGGTCTTTAGCTGTACACCTCATGTACTGATGGTAGTGATATGGATAATTGCTTTAGGAAAGTTGGTAGGCCAGGGACCCACCCCCATGTATGGTACCTTTGTTGGAAAACATGATTTAGATTTCCCAGCAGATTTTCATTCTCAGCTACTAAAAATTAAAGAAAGTAGTATGTGAGATTTAGCTAGAAGAGAAAACTGTCTTTTAGAATATTCCATGTATGAAGTACAGCAAGGGAGTAGTGAGAAGTACACCTTTTGCATGTTCAGAGAGTAGATGATATTTATACTGTTAAGTTCTTGTGTGTGTTCATGTATGTGTGTCTGTGTAAGTATGTATGTGTGCGTATGTTCTTGTGTGTACATGTGTGTGGAACAACAGAGCACAACCTTAGCTGTTGTTCTTTCTGTGCTATCTATCTTGCTTTAGAGACAGAATCTCTTATTTCTTGACACTCACCATGTATGCCATTCTGGTGGGCAATGATCCTCAGTAATCTACCTGTCTCTGTCTCTGCCTCTGCAGCTGGGCATTATAAGCACTCACCAGTAAGCCTGCATTGTTTTGTTTGTCTGTTTTTGAGTTCTGGGAGTTAGAAGTGAGATTCTCACCCACACAGGGCTGAATTAATTCCCCAGCCCTATGAGTTTATAGTCAAATGAGTTCCATTTCTGAGGAGCTCAGCACTCTGATTAATTCAGTCTTCTGATTCCTGGGACAGATGGCAAAGTACTATGACATACCAAACATTGCCTGCCATCCCCACCTTCCCTAATTTAAATGAGAAACTTCCCATTGCTCAGTCAGGCATATCTGCTTCCTTCTTTGGACCCTCCATGTCTTGAAAATAGCCTGTCAGGTTCCATCAGCCTCATGAAGCTTCCAGTCTCCAGAGAGTAGATCTGAGCTTTAAACGCCTGTCTGGTGCTGTAGATCCAGAAGGGAATAACCCTTCCAATCTGACTGAAATAGTTTTTGTGGTATTAAGGCCTGACTCTGGGAATGACAGTGTCTTAGTCAGGGTTTCTACTCCTGCACAAACTTCATGACCAAGAAGCAAGTTGGGGAGGAAAGGGTTTATTGAGTTTACACTTCCACACAGCTGTTCATCTCCAAAGGAAGTCAGGACTGCAACTCAAGCAGGACAGGAAGCAGGTGCTGATGCAGAGGCCATGGAGGGATGTTTCTTACTGGCTTGCTTCTCCTGGCTTGCTCAGCCTGCTCTCTAATAGAACCCAACAATGCCAGCCCAAAGATGGTACCACCCACAAGGGGCCCTCCCCCCCTTGATCACTAATTCAGAAAATGCCCCACGGCTGGATCTCATGGAGGCACTTCTCCAACTGAAGCTCCTTTCTCTGTGATAACTCCAGCCTGTGTCAAGTTGACACACAAAACCAGCCAGGAGACACAGTATACTGTACTCAGATGAAAATGCGATTTGTAAGCACACTGACTTCTTATCTATGCAGCTTGCAAAACAGCTTTTTCCTTCATAGAAAGAGTTGTGAAGGCTTTAGATTTATATGATCCTGCCAAACACATACATTGTTTTCCTATATCAGACAAGTGTGGGAAAAGCCCAAGCATAGACAAAAGGCTTTTCACTAGTGAAAAATGGAAGTTAGACTTCCATGTCAGTTCCAAAGAGAAGTAGATTACAGCAGGTGCAATTAATTGCCATTACATTTATTGGAACCTTGAAAACAATTAGCCAGTGTCCTGGCTAATATGACAGTTTCATTAATCATTTATTTAATACATTCCTGCAAATTGATTTATCCATCAAATAGCTACCTCTGGTTGAATAACTCATGGCTGTGCTTATAACTCTATTCCTAACACTCATCTGTTTTAGAAGGAAAAAGAGGCTTAACTTTATTTAGTTATTTCCATTTTAGTATTTAAATAGATTGCATCTTAATCAAGTTAGAGAACAGAAAGGCTCCTCAGGAAGACATCTGAACTGCGTTCAGGTCTCTTATTCATTCTACAGGGGTGAAAATTATAGTGATAGAAAGCTCACACCTAGGGCAATGTCTAAAGTAAACTTTACCTAGCTGGGTATTAGGAACAGCTAACCTTGTCCAAGTTAATTTTAAAGTTTCTAGATTAGCCAATAAGCTCTGACAACCAACGGACATTTCTTTTGTAGGAATCTCTGAAAGACAAGCAGATAATAGTCTCTGGAGTTCATGTATCAATAGGGGGTTTGTTCTTTTTTTTTTAAAAACATGGTTTTGATATTGAAGTTATTGTATTCAGTATTTTCACTCATAAGATGACTTAGAGTGAATCATGTATGCATGTGCTCACCTGTGTGTATATATGTGTGCATGTGTGTGTATATGTGTGTGTGTATATGTGTGCGTGTGTGTGAGTCTGTGAAGGTCTGAGGGGAGCTTTATCTGTAGTTTTCAGGAGCTACCTACCCTGTTTTTTTGAGGTAATATCTCTTAATTGCCTTGAACTCACCACCACATATGCCTGGCTGGTAAGGCTCAGGGATTGTTCCATCTCCATCCAGAAATGGTATTACAAATGCATGCCACCAGGCTTGGCTTTGTTGCATGTAGACTTTGCAGAACAACATCAGGTCCTCATGGCTGCAGTATGGGGCTTACTAACTTTTAAGCTCTCTCCCCTGCCTGCATAATGATCCTTCCTGTAAGAGGGCTCTGATCTTTGGATATATTTCTATTTTGTGGCTTCACCACCAGACACAAACACAGTACTCCAGATCTGAAGCAATAGGCTGTACTTTTCTCCATTGTTTGGAACTGATAGATTTTTGGACGCACCGTTTGTCTCTACTTGAAAGCTTCTTTACATTGTTAACTCCTCATGGTCTTTCTTGAACCTAAAAATCTAAGTCTTTTGCTTATCTATATTCAGTTGCACATACCACACTCTACTACAGTTCAGACCAAATGGAAGAAATTCCAGGCTTTTAAAAGAAAGAAACATGTACCAACACTTTATTGTGGTGATAAAATAAAAAAAAAAAAGATTGATTTCAGCYCTGAGTTTGATGATTTCTGGTCTTCTGCTCCTCCTGGGTGAATTAGCTTCTTTTTGTTCCAGAGCTTTCAGGTATGCCTTTAAGTTGCTAGTATATGCTCTCTCCTGTTTCCTTTTGGAGGCACTCAGGGCTATGAGTTTTCCTCTTAGCACTGCTTTCATTGTGTCCCATAGATTTGGGTAGGTTGTGCCCTCATTTTCATTAAATTCTAAAAAGTCTTTGATTTCTTTATTTCTTCCTTGACTAAGGTATCATTGAGTAGAATATTGTTCAGCCTCCGTGTGTATGTGGACTTTGTGTTGTTTTTGTTGCTATTGAAGACTACTCTTACTCCATGGTGATCTGATAGGAGGCATGGGATTAGTTCGATCTTCTTATATTTGTTGAGGTCTGTCTTGTAACCAATTATATGGTCGATTTTGGAGAAGGTACCATGAGTTGCTGAAAAAAAAAAGGTATATTCTTTTGCTTTAGGATGAAATGTTCTATATATATCTGTTAAATCCAATTGGTCCAAAGCTTCAGTAAGTTTCACTGTGTCCCTGTTTAGTTTCTGTKTTCCTGATCGGTCCATTGAGGATAGTGGAGTGTTGARGTCCCCCACAATTATTGTGTTAGGTGCAATGTGTGCTTTGAGCTTTAGTAAAGTTTCTTTTATGAATGAGGGTGCCTTTGCATTTGGAGCATAGATGTTCAGAATTGTGAGTTCTTCTTGGTGAATTTTTCCCTTGACCAGCAAGAAGTGACCTTCTGTGTCTCTTTTGATGACTTTAGGTTGAAAGTCAATTTTATCTGATATTAGAATGGCTACTCAGGCTTGTTTCCTGAGACCATTTGCTTGTAAAATTGTCAGGATAGAAGATTGTTCTATAAGTTGTCTTTCAACTTATAGCAAAATAGTTAAGATATCACCAGCCTTGGATTTGACTTAGAACTGTAGGACTTTGGCAACAGATCCACCAGAGCCTCATTTTTGTACCCTCAAAGTTAGGCTAATAATATTACCAATCAGGTGTTCAATTCGAGGCCTGGGCTATATGTGCCCTCAGATAAGTATGAATGTAGCACAAAATAAATCATAAACATACCCCTAACAGTATGAGAGTTTTATTCTATTTTTGTAATTGAATTGCAGTTGTAGAGTAGATGATAGTGGTATGTCCCAATGTCAAACCTGTACCCCTGTCTGAGAGCCTTGAAATGAAGAAATGAAATAAATTGTAAGTTTAGGTATGCTTGACACAATTATTATTTGCTATTTTCAGCTGAATTAAAGATATTAATATGCCTTTAGGAAATGCCATGAACCCAACAGACTAAACAAACATGGTTCCTGGTTACAGGACTTGATGGTCTAGGGACACCACCATCACTCTTTCATATTGGTTATCACAGCCATCATCCTGTTGTCCTTGAAAATGCCACATTTTCTCAAAGCTATTCTTCATAGTTTCTAGCTTTTAATGCTAATTCTTTGACCTTTTCTCTGTTTTAGTTTTGGTTTTGTCATGATGCCGGAAAGTATTCTGCATGCTACCAGAAGTGAATGATGATTTTCAATATCACCAAGCTATAAACTTTGTGATCTACAGCAGTGAACTTCCTGAAAGATGTACTGGTACAGATATTGTGGGAGTAAAAGACTACTTTTTGGTTGTATTTAAGGTCTACTTCATCTCCATGAGGTGGAGTATGTGCCTTACATTGCTAAAGTGGCCAAGACCCTGCATCTTGATAGGTCATGGACATAGGGGGAAAAAAATCTACTGTTAATTATTTTCCTAAAGGAACATAGTAATACAATGATTCCTATACCTATACAATAGAGCATTGACTCAACCAACATTAGAGCTGTGCTGTTAGCCTGCCAAACTTTAGCGAAGAAACTGAATCTCCCTTTTCTCCCTTTTCAGAGGAGCTGATCTGAAGCTGGTGAAACCTTCTGGGATCTACCCCTTCTCTGTGGAATCATGTATTAAAGTACAGTTGCATATGAGGGCTGATGGAGTTGTTAAAGAATTATAGGAAAATCAGTAAGTATTTGGATTAAGTAACTCAATAAAATACCAGAAATTTTCTACTATACAAACTCATTATAAGTCAACAACTTCTAAAGTTGCAAGGCAGAGATGGTAGCTACATGGCAACCTGCACTAGGTTCACAGATAATGATTGTTTCAGAGGTCTGCGAGACATATTCCCATAACTTGCTCCTCATTTTTTTTAGAATTTTTTTTTATTTTCTATATTCTTTGTTTACATTCCGAATGCTTTCCCCTTTCCAAGTTCCCCCCTCACCATATGTCCCGTAAGTCCCCTTTCCTCCGCCATTTCCCCAATCACCCCTCTCCCATTTCTCTGTTCTGATACTCCTCTACGATACTAGATCAAGTCTTTTCAGGACCTAGGCCCTTCCCTGCCTTCTTCTTGGGAATCATATGATTAGCTAATTGTGTCTTGAGTATTCAGAGCTTCTGGGCTAATTAATATCTACTTATCAGTGATTGGATTTCATGTGTATTCTTTTGTGATTGGGATAGCTTACTTAGGATGATATTTTCTAGTTCCAACCATTTGCCTACAAATTTCATG
>BDUI01000024.1:1215009-1225407 GCA_002335545.1 Apodemus speciosus
AGAGAGAGAGAGAGAGAGAGAGAGAGAGAGAGAGAGAGAGAGAGAGAGAGAGACCTGCAGAGGTAATACCACTTGTGGCTTAAATATTTTTCATATTGCAATTTGGAAAACATGGGGATGATCTGTCAAGTACCTAACCTTTGCTCTACAATGTGTTTAGGGAAGTGGATGGGTGGGAAACTGAGGCTAAACTTGATCTATAAACAGTATATAACTCTTTCAGAGATGAAAGCTCATCATGGCATATGCTGACTGCATAGTAAAATCTTACCACCACCTGTAAGTAGGAGAGTATAAAGGATAGCTCTACAGAAGCTATGGATGTAGTTTCCCATGGAGATCAGGAATGACTGAAGGAGAGATAATCCATTCTAGCTGTATTTTTTATGCCTAAGATAGTTGAGGAGACTTATTAATCTCTTAGAAAAATTTAAAAGAACAACAATTATAGTCTTAATTCCTTTATGAGATTTGGTGCTGATTTTATTTTTTTATTTATGTTTATTAATTAATTAATTATTTTTTCACACCCCATATTTTATTTCCTCCACCCCTGTCTACCCTCCAACTGTTACACATCCCATACCTCTTCCCCACACCCTGTCTTCACATGGATGTTTCCACCCACCACCTGACCTGACTGCTAAACTCCCTGGAACCTCCAGTCTCTTGAGAGTTAGGTGCAACATCTCTGAATGAACAGACCTAGCAGTTCTCTACTGTATGTGTGTAGGGGGCCTCATAACAGCTGGTAAATGCTGCGTGTTTGGTGGTCCAGTGTTTGTGTGATCTTGTGGGTCCTGTTAAATTGTGACTGCTAGTCTTTCTATAGGATTGTCCTTTTCTTCAGCCTCTTCTAGCCTTCTCTAATTTGGCAACAAGGGTCAGCCAATTCTGTCCATTGGTTGGGCACAAACATCTGCATCTGACTCTTTCAGCTGCCTGATGGGTCTTCTGGAGTTTGGCCATGCTAGGTTCCTTTTTGTGAGTGCTCCATAGCCTCAGCAATAGGGTCAGGCCTTGGAACCTTCCCTTGAGCTGCAGTACACTTTGGGCCTGTCACTGGAACTTATTTTCTTCAGGCTCCTCTCCATTTCCATCCCTGTAATTCATGCATGTCCTGTTGGGTTTGAGTTATCTCACTCAGGATGATACTTTCTGGTTCCATTCATTAGCCTGCAAAACTCAGGATGTCCTCATTCTTAATAGCTTAATAGTATTAAATTGTGTAAGTGAACCACATTTTCTGTATCCATTATTTTGTTGTGGGACATCCGGGTAGTTTCCAGCTTCTAGCTATCACAAATAAGGCTGCTATGAACACACTGGATCACATGCCCCTGTGGCATAGTGGGGCATCTTTTGGGTATATTCCCAAGAATGGTATAGCTGGTTCTGAGGAACCTCCAAACTGATTTCCAGATTGGCTGTGCCAGTTTGCAATCCCACCAGCAATGGAGGAGTGTTCCTCTTTGTCCACATCCTTTCCAACATGTGTTGTCACCTGAGATTTTGATCTTAGCCATTCTGACTGGTCTAGGGTAGAATCTCAGGGTTGTTTTGATTTGCATTTCTCTGATCACTAGGGGTTTTGAACATTTCTTTAGGTGCTTCTCAGCATTCGAGATTCCTCAGTTCTAAAGTACTGAGTATATATCCCATTTTTGATTGGGTTGTTTGGTTTTTTGGTGATTAGTTTCTTAAGTTCTTTATATATTTTGGGTATTAGCCCTCTATCAGATGTGGGGTTAGTGAAGATTTATTTTTCCCAATCTGTAGGTTGCTGATTTGTCTTAGTGACTACATCCTTTGCCTTACAGAAGCTTTCCACTTTCATGAGGTCCCATTTATCAATTCTTGATCTTAGAGCAGGAGTCATTGGAGTTCTGTTTGGGAAATTTCCCCTGTGCCAATTGAGTTCAAGGCTCTTTCTTACTTTCTCTTCTAATAGATTCATTGTATCTGGTTTTATGTTGAGGTCCTTGATCCACTTGGACTTGAGCTTTGTGCAAAGTGACAAATATGGGTCTATTTTCATTTTTCTCCATACAGATAGCCAGTTAGACCAGAACCATTTATTGTAGATGCTTCCTTTTTCCCCATTATATATTTTTGGATACTTTGTCAAAGATCAGGTGTCCATAAGTGTGTGGTTTTATTTCTGGATCTTCAATTCTGTTCCATTGATCAATGTGTCTGTCTCTCTTCCAATACCATTCAGTTTTTGTCATTATTGCTCTGTACTAAAGCTTGAAGTCAGGGATGGTGATTTCCCCTCAAGTTCTTTTGTTGTTAAGAATTGTTTTCGCTATTCTGGGATTTTTGCCTTTCTGGATGAATTTGAGAATTGCTTTTTCCATGTCCTTGAAGAACTATGTTGGGATTTTGATGGAGATTGCATTGAATCAATCTACAGATTACCTCTGGTAGGATGGCCATTTTTACTATGTTAATTCTGCCAACCCATGAGCATGGGAGATCTCTCCATTTTCTGAGATCTTTGACTTCTTTCTTGAGAGACTTGAAGTTATTGTTGTACAGGTTTTTTCCTTGTTTTGTTAGACTTACCACAAAATATTTTATTATTTGTGGCTATTGTGAAGGGAGTTGTTTCCCTACTTTCTTTCTCAGCTTACTTATTATTTGTATAAATGAAGGTTACTGATTTATTTGAGATAATTTTATATCCAGCTACTTTGCTGAAGTTGTTTATCACCAGCAGTTCTCTGGTGGAATTTTTGGGGTTGCTTATGTATACAATCATATCATCTGCAAATAGTGATAACTTTATTTCTTCTTTGCCAGTTTGTATCCCCTTCATCTCTTTTTGTTGTCTTATTGTTTTATCTAGTACTTCAAGTACTATATTAAATAGATATGGGGAGAGTGGGCATCCTTGTCCCCAGTTTCAGTGGGATTGCTTCAAGTATGTTTCCATTTAATTTGATATTGGCTGTTGGTTTTCTGTATATTGCTTTTATTATGTTTAGGTTTGGGCCTTGAATTCCTGATCTCTCCAATACTTTTAACATGAAGGGGTACTGTATTTTAGCAAATGCTTTTACTGCATCTAAAGAGATGTTCATGTGATTTTTCTTTGAGCTTGTTTATATAGTGGATTATGTTAATGGATTTTCGTATATTAAACCAGCCTTGCATCCCTGGGATGAAGCCTACTTGATTGTGGTGAATGATGGTTTTAATGTGTTCTTTAATTTAGTTTGCAAGAATTTTATTGAGTATATTTGCATCAATATTCATAAGTGAGATTGTTCTAAAGTTCTCTTTTTTGGTTGGGTCCTTGTGCAGTTTAGGTATCAGAATAATTGTGGCTTCATAGAATGAGTTAGGCAGTGTTCCTTCTCTTTCTATTTTATGGAATTATTTGAGAAAATTTGCTATCAGGTCTTCTTTGAAAGTCCAGTAGAATTCTGCACTAAATCCATCTGGCCCTGGACTGTTTTTGGTTGGGAGGTCTTTAATGACTTCTATTTCCTTGCGACATATGGGCCTGTTAAGATAGTTTACCTGCTCTTGATTTAACTTTAGTATGTGGTATCTGTCTAGAAAACCATCCATTTTATCTAAATTTTCCAGTTTTGTTAAGTATAGGATTTTATAGCAGGATCTGATGAGTTTTTGAATTTCCTCTGATTCTGTTGTTTTGTCTCCTTTTTCATTTCTGATTTTGTTAATTTGGATACTGCTTCTTGGCCCTTTAGTTAGTTTGGCTAGGGGTTTATCTATCTTGTTGATTCTCTCAAGGAACCAGCTTCTGGTTTTGTTGATTCTTTTTATTGCTTTCTTTGTTTCTATTTGGTTGATTTCAGTCCTGAGTTTGACTATTTCCTGCCTACTACTCCTTTTGGGTGAGTTTGCTTCTTTTTGTTTTAGAGTTCTCAGGTGTGCTGCTAAGTTGTTAATGTAAGATCTCTCCAGTTTTTTTGTTTGTTTTTATCAGTTGGGCACAAAGTGCTATGAACTTTCCCGTTAGCACTGCTTTCATTGTGTCTCATAAGTGTGGATATGATATGTCAATATTTTCCTTAAATTCCAGGAAGTCTTTAATTGCTTTCATTTCTTCCCTGACCAAGTTATCATTGAGTAAAGAGTTGTTCATTTTCCACATGTATCTGTGCTTTCTGCAGTTTTTTTTGGTGTTATTGAAGACCAGCCTTAAGCCATTGTGATTTGATAGTATATATGGTATTATTTCAACCTTCTTGTATTGGTTGAGGGTTGTTTTGTTACCAATTATGTGGTCGATTTTGAAGAAGGTACCATGAAGTGTTGAGAAGAAGTGTATTTTGTTTTAAGGTGAAATGTTCTGTAGATATCTATTAAATCCATTTGGTTCATAATGTCTCTTAATTTCACAGTGTCTCTGTTTAGTTTCTGTTTCAGTGACCTGTCCATTGGTGACATTGGGATGTTGAAGTCTCCAACTATTATTGTGTGGGGTTCAATGTGTGTTTTGAGCTTTAGCAAAGTTTTTTTTTTATGAATGTGGGTGGTCTTGCATTTGGGGCATACATGTTTATAATTGAGACTTTCTCTTGGTGGCTTTTCCCTTTGATGAACATGAAATGTCCTTCTTCGTCATGCTTGATAACTTTTGGTTGAAAGTCTATTTTATTGGATATTAGGATGGCAACTCCTGTTTGTTTCCTGAGATCATTTGTTTGGAAGACCTTTTTCCATCCTTTTACTCTGAGATATATTTTGTCTTTGTTATTGAGGTGTGTTTCTTGTATGCAGCAACATGCTGAATCTTCTTTGTATATCTAGTCTGTTAGCTTATGTCTTTTTATAGGTGAGTTGAGTCCATTAATATTCAGAAATATTAAAGAGATATGACTGTTGGTTCCTGATATGTTTGCTTTTTGTGGGTAGCTTTATGTGCTTCTGGTTCTCTCCTTTTTGTATTGTTGTGAGATGCTTAATACCTTGTCCTTTCATTGGTTCAGGTACCTTCCTTGTATTGAGGTTTTCCTTCTGGGATCCTCTGTAGGGCTGGATTGGTGGATAGATACTGTTTGAATTTGGTGTTGTCCTGGAATATTTTGGCTTCTGCATCAAAGTCAGAGTATTGCTGAGTATAGTAACCTGGGCTGGCATTTGTGTTCTCAGAGTCTGCATGACCTCTGACCAGGCTCTTCTGGCTTTCATAGTCTCTGTTGAGAAGTCTGGTGTAATTCTGATAGGTCAACCTTTGTATGTTACTTGGCCCTTTTCCCTTGCAGCTTTTAATACTCTTTCTTTGTTCTGTGTGTCTAGTGTTTTGATTATTATGTGACAAGAGGATTTTCCCTTCTGGTCCTATTTATTTGGTGCTCTATAGGCTTCTTGTACCTTTATGGCTATCTCTTTCTTTAGATTGGGAAGTTTTCTTCTATGATTTTTCTGAAGACATTTTCAGGTCCTTTGAGCTGGGAATCTTCATTTTCCTCTATTCCAATTATTCTTACATTTGGTCTTTGCATTGTGTCCTGAATTTCTTGGATGCTTTGGGTTAGGAGATATTTTATGTTTTGAATTTTCTTTGACATTTGTTTCAATCTCTTCTACTGTATCTTCTACACCTGAGATTTTCTCTTCTGTCTCTTGTATTCTCTTGCTGACACTTACATCTGTAATTCCTAACCTCTTTTCTAGGTTTTCCATTTCCAGTTTGCCTCCATATACGCTTTTTTTTTATTGATTCTACTTTAACTTTTAGGTCTTGGCTCACTTTATTCAATTCCTTCACCTGTTTACCCATGTTTTCCTGTATTTCTTTCAGTGAGTTATTGATATGCTCCTTAAAGGACTCTATTATTTTCATGAGATAGGATTTTTGGTCAGCTTCCTGACTTTCAGATATGTTGTATTCAGGGCTTTCTGTGGTGGGAGAACTGGGTTCTGATGATGTCCATGCATGTTGGCTTCTGTTGCTTATGGTCTTACTTATGGTCTTGAGCTTACCTTTCACCATCTGGTTATCCCTGGTGTTTGTTGGTCTGGAGTCTGCCTCTTTTGTCCCCAGGTTTCTTGAGGTCTCCTGGTAGGCCTACAGCTCTGGCTGTAGCAGACCACCTGTGGGGTCTTCCAACTGGGGGCTCTTCACAGGTACAGAGATGCTGCTGATATGTTGCCCTGGCTGCAGTAGATCTCCTGGGAGTTTTCGGATTGTTCTGTCTTCCATGAAGCAGTCCAGATATTGTCCAACTGCTCTGAGTGTAGTGGATTCTCTAGGATGGGTCAGGAAATGGTGACTTCTCTGGAGCAGATCAGCCAAGAGTCTGCTCCAGCAGAAAGGACCAGACAGCAGAAGGGGCAGAAAGGATGGAAGTGGGGGTTGATGCTCATTTTAAATAAGAAAATAACCATCTTAATATTAGAGATCAATGACTTGTGAGCCTTTGAAATAAATCAATAGAAAGAAAAACATTGAAGTCTATCAGATTTCTGCCTACATTTTATCATAAACATGAGCAATTTCTTCCTAGATTGAAGTAACTTGAATGGTTGTTTTGCTTACGTAGTTCTTTTAAGATATAACAAGTTGACACTGAAGTGTGCTCTGGCTGTAAGCTCCTGTAAAGGCATTTCTGTGAGTTCCTATATAAACCTTGGTGAGTTCCTATATTGGCATTGGCTATGGGTTCCTGAATTAACATTGACTGTGAGTTCCTGTATTAACATTGGCAGTGAGTTCCTATATTAATATTGGCTATGAGTTTCTGTATTGGCATTGGCTATGAGTTCCTATTTGGACATTGACTGTGAGTTCCTATATATGTCTTGGCTTTGAGTTTCTGTGTTGGCATGAGCTGGTGTATAGGCATTGGTATGTGTTCCAGTATAAGCATTGGATAATAGTTACTATATAGTCAATGGTTGTAAGTTCCTGTATAGGCATTCAATATGAGTTCCCATATAGTCACTGATAGTGCATTCCTGAATAGTCCTTGGTTATGAGTTCTTATATAGGCACTGGCTGTGCGTTCTTATATAGGCATTGGATATAAATTTGTATATAATCATCGGTTGTGAGTTCCTGTATAGGCATTGCTTGTGAGTTCCTATATAGTTCTTTGTTGTATGTTCCTGTATTGGCATTGGCTTCCACTTTAAAATCTTCACATCTTATCATTCAAATATCAAAATTTTTAGTCAGTAAAAGATTTTTCATGTTTATGCCCCTAGTAAATACTGTGTCACTTTTTATTCATAAGAAATTGTTGAATCTATTAATATTGTGATCACTTTCAGGAATACAGTGGCAGAGTCATATTTCTAAGAGCAGTTTGGTGCTTTGCAGTTTATGGCTATGTCGTTTCCCTTGCAGCATTGGATGCAGTTTACCCTGTGATTATCGTTCTCTGGCTTCTATTTAATGATCAGCCATTTCATGATAGTTTGTCCTTAAAATCTAGTCACCATTTCCTGTGAGTGTATCACCAATCATTCTATACCTAAGTAAAAATCTTACATTAGCATGTAGATATTAATGATTTGGGAACATGACTTGAATCTGAGCCTCTATAAAAGTAAGGGTACCATGTTCTGATTTATGATCTTTTCTTTACAGACATACACACATGCATACACACACACACACACACACACACACACACACACGCACACACATTTTCCTTCCATTTCCTATGCTATTTTTTCCATCCGTTTTTTTCCCTATTGTGGCTGTTCCTGCCAATTTGTTTGCTTCACTGGGGTCAAAATATCAATTCTGAATACAAATAATTTATTTTTATTTCTGTTTTCCCCCCTTGTTTATAGGTAAGGGTGCTTGGATAGAGTTACCAGAAACAAGGACACATTCCTTGTGTAGAAAGTAAACCAGTGGGATTCTATGTGGTATCCAATCATAGATTTTCTAATCCCATACATATCTGTCTCTACTTTTTATTGCAATTTATTGCAGTAGAGAACAAATGACACATAGATTTTTGAGAAATCAGCAAGGAAACCAGAATGGCATAATGTTTAAAAATTCTGTTTGAATACTTTATAATTCTATAGCAAGCACAAGAAAGGGATATTTAGCTAAAATTTCAATTAAAATACAAAACGGTCTGTCAAACTATTATATTATTGAATAAATTTCAGGAATTAAAAAAATATAATCTGTACTCTGAGTTACATTTATAAAAATCCTAACATTTACTTCAAATGAAGAGGACAGATGGTGTAATTTATCTCAAAGATGAGACTATTCTTAGGATACACACAAGATGTTAAAACAAATTCTCTTTTGCAGTTGGCCTTAGAAATAAATATATAAATAAAGTTCTGGGTTACATTTGTTGCAATGTTAATCAAACAGGGAATGAGTTCTAGAGTTAATATATAATTTAGAAAAATAATAGGATTGTATATTGGGATTGGATCCTAGCATAGTCTCAATTACCAAGTAGCTGCTGAGACTTCAAAATAGAAGTTCTCATAGTTAGCAACAGACAAATGTGTGATAGGGATTTGTCTGAATATAGAGAGTAGTGTTTAACCACCCCATACATTTTTGTAGCCAAACTCATGAATGAGAATATAGCTCTAAGCCGGCAGGAAGCAAGAACACTTTCAATATCTTAAGTGGATCACCAATCCCATGTATTTTATTTGTGGCTTTGATTCTTGGATTTAGATTAAAAAATGAACTATTCATATTATTTTATAATTCTAATAAGCTCAGTTTTTCTACTCACTAAAGTTCAGAACTTCAAAACATGTAGAAATTAGCATAGCAAAGAAAACATTTTGGCCATAAAAAATCAGCTATTAGCCACAATGACAAAAAGGCAATAGATCATCAACTTTCAATAAAAGAACAGTCCAGAATATAAGCAGTGTACAAGGGGACATAAAACTCCTGGACTGTTATGACCATGGAACATAAGAGGAACATTCTAACATATTTTCAGTGGGCTGTGAAATTACTGTCACATTTCAAAATAGTTTGCGGTACCTTTGAAAGCATTCACAATGTAGCATGCTCCATTCTTAATAGACATGGGATAGCAATTTTAAACCACTTTAGTATTTTTAAATACTGTATAGAATATTAATGTAAAGCAGTGCAAAAATATTTTTATAAGCTTAAATGATTTTGAAGAGAGATATTCCAGTATTCATTTTACTTAGAGCCTAACCACTATTTCTTCAAGTTCAATTAGACAAATGGGAAATCTTGGCTGAATAATCCCTAGAAATAGTATTTCTTTTATACCTAGCTAAAAGTGAAAATATTTTTTGGGTTTTATTTATTCATGTCTTTACACAGAATCTCAATATGTATCCTAAACTGTCCTCAAATTCATCCTCCTCCTTCCTCACTCTTTGAATGCTGAAAGGATAGCTCCACCATTCCTGGCCTTAAAACCAGTCTATTAAAGAAGATTGTATTATATCGATTTGACACCATTTCAATAAATGCAAAAATATATTGCATTTATTGAAAACAATTCCCATGAGAATCATTAAAATAACTTACAAGAGGCTTCTAGTAAATGGGTAGATGGAGCAGACAGAACACATAAACTTGGTAAAAATGCATGACAGTAAAAGTCATATATGAGAATAAAAGGGCAAAATTTCAAGTATAAGAGACAACTTAGAATTTTACTTTTTTCACAATTTAATTTTTGGTAGTGGTGGGATGGTGCTGCACATACTATGCAGGTAGAGATCAGAGAGCATCTGGGAGGAGCTGGTTCACTCCTCACACCATGTGGTTCTGGGGATTAGAAATTAGACATTAGGTAATTCAGGTGGTCAGGCCTAACACCAATCCCACCAGTCTGATAGAATTTTAAAGCCAAAGCAAAGGATGGCTACTAAAATAGTAGAGAGAAAATTTTCATCTTTGAAAAATGAAGATCAGGTATTCTGTTTACTAGGAAAAGTAGGATGTTTATTAAAAGACTTTACTGGAGAATATGGAATTTTAAAAACCCATTAAAATGAACAGGTGAAAGTAGACCTGAAATAATAAACAAATAATAAATGTCTGCTTGATCACAAACTCTGAGTAACCTATGAAACCAGGAACTTTGAGAAGGTGGATTGGACCAGTTGCCATAAAAATTGACTGCATTTTTTGCTACATAGAAAGTTATATCTGTATTTGAAGCACATGCCTGACTGCGGTTATGCTAAAGAAAGACTAAACTGCTCTTCCAATATAAACAATGTAGCACCTTCACCTAAGACAACTACTGATGAAAAAGAAAACCTATGTTGGCGAGGATGTGGAGAAAGAGGAACACTCCTACACTGCTGGTGGGACTGCAAGCTGGTACAGCCACTCTGGAAATCAGTCTGGAGGTTCCTCAGAAAACTGGACATGATACTTCCGGAGGACCCAGCCATACCACTCCTGGGCATATATCCAGAAGA
>BDUI01000024.1:1225779-1243934 GCA_002335545.1 Apodemus speciosus
AAAAAAAAAAAGAAAAAAAAAAAAAAGAAAACCTAGAGTAGCTAATTCCACAGGCTCAAGGTCATCCCTAGCTGTGAAATAAACAGGAACCATGATGACATAAGGAGTTTTGCATGGCAGGTATTATTTTAAAATCTATGTATAATAAATTATATTTCAAAATATTAAACAGTGCTGTCAATTAAACTTGGGTAGTCTGCAAGAGCAGTGCGTGCTCTTAACTGTTGAGACATCTCTCTAATCTCTGGATCTATTTCTCGAATACAATCTTGCTCCTTGATTACAAAGTGCCCATCTTCACTCCTCTGTGTCAGTAACAGGCAACCAGAAACAAGTTCTATGGCCACACTAGGCTGAGACTCCCTGTTCTGCCATTACCAATGCTTCCCTGTTCAACTGTCACCAGTGAAGTTTCTTGTGGTTGATAAGAACTAACAGAGAGAACCACAACTGGACAATGAACAGAGAGTAAGAGATTTTGGAGCACTAAGTCCTAAATGGGATGTCTTCATCAAGCCCCTCCACTCAGGGATCAAGGATTTATAGGGAAGAGGCGGTAGAAAGATTCTGAGTCAGAGGTGATAGATGACTCCAAGTAAATAGGATTCTTCTGACACACAAGACTGATGAACACATGAGACTTTAGCAGTATGTGTAGGACCTGCACAAATTCTAGTTAGATGAATTCAAGGTTGTGACGGGGAAATGAACAAGAGCTTCCTTCTACCCCTAAGCTCTCGGCAATTGATGCTTGAGTGCAAATAACACAATTAGTTATTAGTTATTAACTATATTTCAGATGACAGCCAATGCAGTTTACTGGACTCTTGCCTCTGGAAAGGATATAAAGGGTTCAGATAGGTTTGCCTGTGCTAACTGTAGTCCTAGCAAGCTAGACAGGGGTTTGAGACTCTCCTGCTGTTGGTTACAGTGTGAATACTGCCATCTCCCAGATACTGAAACAAACCCTTTGGTGGACTCAGGATTCCCAATGTCAGCTTTTGGGTTGAAAATTATGTGAGGGAAAACTAAACATTGAATGTTGCAGATTCTTTAGCCAAACTCAGTTCCTGGTGTCATAAAGAGTCCATCTCCTTGCAATAAATGCAAGTATATCTGATTTCAGGGAAGACAAGCCTTGACATGACCAGCAAACGTCAAACAGGTTATGTGAATTACACTTTGAGTTGCATTTATTTTGTAAATGGCATCATTTTTCAATTGCTGATACCACAGAGACAGAAAAAGGGCCATATTTCAGCTATCACTGGTACAGTGAAACATGCTTATCCTGGAGAAAAGAAGCCGGGTAGTAAGGTAACAAAGGGAAAGACAACAAAACCTGTGCAGCTCGCAATCCATGGTTAATTTCTATTGGCCAGAACAGTTGCCACCATTCAAAGTTCATAAGAATCTCAAGCACAAGTCTTATTCTTAGTCTTACTTTAGTAAATGATCAATATTTAACACAAGAGCTTTTGAAAAGCATTTGACAGCCCGAATTTCAATCATAATTGGCAACAATGATGCACATATCATTCCTATCTTGCAAAGCTTCTGAGTGTGAGGAAGAGGTGGTTGGCCAAAGCAATGGTTCAGAGAGCACTTTTAAATCATCCTTCTACAGGGAGGAATGCATCTATTGATTATGCAGTATCAAAGAGTCAGCCTTGAAAACACATACAGGGGTATAGTTATTTAGGAATACACATATGTATGTATGTAACAATAGTTAAAGAAAAAGAGGCCATAAATTTGAAAGAGGGCAAGGATGGATGTACAGATAATGGTGGTTTTGGTGGGAAGAAAGAAAAGGAGAATGATATAGTTATATCACAATCTCTAAAAGTTTAAATGTATTTTAAAAATAAAACATTCTCCTCTTGCCAGAAACCACATCCTCATTTCCTGCCCAGGCAACATTCTTTTTTATCAAAATTTCTTCTTGTTTTTTCTATAAACATTTGTTCAGTCTAGGTTTCCATATTGATTTGGAAATCATTTTCCCTATAAGAGGCAATAAATTAAACCCTTTCACTTGCTAGCTTATGTTTCTAAAATTGGGAGAAGGCTGATAGTTCTCTCTATGGCAATATGTATATCCACTAAAACTAATCCATTCCCAGAAGGTAGAAGTGGGATGTGAGGGCTGTGAAGGTATTCTGCCCATCGTTTTTTCTCTTGTCGTAAATTGTTTATTTGGTATGAATTTTACAAATATTATGTATATTAGCTCTACAGTGGAGCTGGAGAGTATTGTGCCTTCTCTAGGCTGCACTGCGAGAGTCACCAATAGTATGATGGAACTTGTGGCCAGCAGATGTCAGCCCACACATCTCTCTGTGTTTGTGGACTGGTTTGGTGATGCACTGATGTCAGGATTTCTTCTGATAGCTGTAAAGAATGGATCAATGAGAATAATATAAAAAAATGTATGTGGAATCTTCGGCAACTCAGTAGGAATTCAGGACCCTTAGAGTCCCATATCCAGCTCTCTCCTCAGCAAGACTGAAGGCTTTGGGCAAATTTTGGCTGTTAACATTGTGGTGACAGGCTTGCCATAAGTTATACCCTTTGGAACCGGGCATTTGCGACCACTACAGTGGATACAAATCCTGCAAATTACCTAACCTTGCTTAGCCTTGTATCCCAGCCTTCATGCTTTATCAAGGTTACGTGAGGTGGGGAGCCCTGTGCTGTGCAGAGAGCAGGCACTATTGCCAGAGTGGACACTTAAGAAGAAAGTGTATCATGTCAGACTGCTTCTCCCATCATAGCTCCTGGATATACTTGTATGCACTCATCTTGGTTCACCTGATGGCTGCCACCAGAGAAAATGAAGGTCTTTCCCCTGTACTTTGTAAGAAAATGGGTAATTATGCCTAGGAATAAAAGGAAGACTGAAGGAAAAACTATGAAGCTTCTAAAAGCAAACATTGTCCACCTTCAACTTTTCAACAGACAAATGTGTTTTGCAGGCCTTGGCTTGACAAGCAAAATCACAACATTGTCCAAAATATATTATTTCTTTCTGTGTAAAGAGAATAAATGTTTTAGTGCATACACAGGAAAGCTTGCTTATGATCTTGATTCTGGAAGAAGCTGTGAACCTTCTCTCTTGTCAACAAAACAGAAATTATACTAAATAGTTTGTATAGTCTTTTCTAGAATTTTGACTCTTGAAATTAATCCTTTGAATGAGATTAATATAGCTTCTTCTATAATGCAATCTAGCTAGACATTTTAGCTTACTCTTCAGAGTCCAAAGTTAGAGTGTACTTAAAATATCTTTTGGTAAGTTTGCTTTATTTCTCATTTTATTTACAAATACTAATTAAAAGTAGCTATCTTAGTGTTTTTATAAAGAGGCAGTCAGTATAAAATTTATTACTGTTCTATCACTGTACAGTTGAAAAATTTGTTCTATTAAAATTCTATATATCTTCCCTTGAAAGTATTAACTAAAAGCAAGGAAAATAAACATTCAAAACCATTGGCTGCCTTGCAATTCCTTTGTCTACTTGCATGGGTGATTTTTTTGATTTACTATTTGAATTAATGAATATACTTCAGTCTGTTCTTCCAGGGCCAGGCTCTTGATAGTTAAGTACCATTCAGAAGCAAAACTCAAACTTTCGTGTGTAGTCTGATATTGATGCCAATGTAAAGTGATGGACCTTAAAGACAGATATAAAAACCTCATTCTAGAAGAGTAGTTTATAACTTGAGAGCTCTCACTAAGGGTTTTGATCTATTTTGAGTGGTTATATGAATACCGAGATATTAATTAATGCTAGATAGAAATTCCATTCTCTGACTTATGCCGATGTTTTGTAGACTGATGTTTAATATACCCTGATCAAGGTACCATCATTGGAACAGCATTTGCTTGTTGCTCTTTTTCTATAAAGCCAGCTGAAGCAGCACTTCTTTGATGGTCTCCAGTAAAATTCTATAAATGGTGAATATTACACTTCATTCATCCCTTAAAGGCTAAAATGTCTGAGTTGACGGTGTTGTTATCAAGTTTTGGGTTTTGTTTACTGTAACTAAATTATGGGAGAAATTTCACTGTAGCTGAAGAAACCATCAGGACCATCTAATAGAACATAAAGTAGATTAAAGAATAGTTACATGGGTTTGGTGGCTCAGCAGAGTAAAGAAGCAATGAGGCTTGTGTTCACAGCTACTGAGAAGGCTACCCGTTTTTGCTACTGACTAAAATACATTTAAACACTGAGATTAAGTTGCAGCATTTGTAAAAATCCCAAATATTCACTATTTCTGTTTTCTCCACAATAACACTGCTTTTTTCCTGTCACTCACTAACAACAACAGTGACACCAATAGTACCTAAGAAAGGAATACTGTCAATTTTTCTTCATTATTTATTCTCACACATGGAATTAAATGAATTAAGGGAAATGGTATTAAGAATGTAGAATGCCATCCCTGTAGTTCTTTCAAACAGGAACAATTGTGGGTCAGAGTTGTGACTGTGGTATGGTCCCCTTACACTCATTTGATGCCCTGTATTCCTGCTGGAGGTAGGCTCTATAAGTCCCCCCTCCCTACATTAGGGCATTTCATCTAAGGTTCCTTCCTTTGAGTCATGAGAGTCTCTCACTTCCCAGGTCTCTGGTGCATTCTGGAGGGTCCCCCCAACCTCCTATCTCCCAAGGTTGCCTATTTCCATTCTTTCTACTGGCCATTAGGGCTTCAGTCCTTTTCTCTCACCCAATACACTCCCCTCCCCCCTGGTCCATTTTTTCTCCCAGATCCCTCCCTCCCCACTTGTGATTGCTTTGTTATCCATCCCAAGTGGGACTGAGGTGTCCTTACTTGTTGACCTTTTTGAATTCTGTGAACTATATTTTGGGTACTCTGTACTTTTTTTTTTGGCTAATATCCACTTTTTAGTGATCTATTTTCAATTATCTGAGGAACCTCCAGACTGATTTCCAGAGTGGTTGTACCAGTTTGTAATCCCACCAGAAATGGAGGCGTCCATTTCTTTGTCCACATCCTTTCCAACATGTGTTATCACCTGAGGTTTGGATCTTAGCCATTCTGAGTGCTGTAAGGTAGAATTTCAGTGTTGTTTTGATTTGTAATTCTCTGATCACTAAGGACTTTGAACATTTCTTTAGGTATTTCTTAGCCATTTGAGGTTGCTCAGTTGTGAAATATCAGTTTAGTTCTATACCCAATTTTTTGATTGGGTTGTTTGGTTTTTTGGGGTGAATGTGATTATTTTCTTTAGTTCTTTATATATTTTGGATATTAGCCCTCTATCAGAGAGGAGCCTGTGGAAAAGAATAGACCCCAAAGAATATCACAAAGGAATGTCCCAAGGCCTGACCCTATTTACTGAGGCTATGGAGCACCTACATAAAGGGACCTAGCATGACCGTACTCTGGAAGACCCATCAAGCAGCTGAAAGAGTCAGATGCAGATGTTTGTGCCCAACCAATAGACAGAATTGGCTGACCCCTGTTGTTGAATTAGAGAAGGCCGAAAGAAGTTGATGAGAAGGGCAGTCCTGTAGAAGGACTAGCAGTCTCATTTAAACTGGATCCCCAAGTTCTCTCAAGCACTGGACCACTATATACCAGCTGATACCAGCATATCCAGCTGATAAGAGGCCACCAACACACATACAGTAGAGTACTGCTAGATCTGTGTTCATTTAGAGATATTGCACCTAACCCTCAAGATATTGGAGGCCCTAGGGAGTTTAGAGGTTAGGTGGGGTGGGGGGTGTGGACATCCACGTGGAGACAGGGTATAGAGAGGAGGTATGGGATGTGTAACAGTTGGAGTGTGGACAGGGGTTGGGGGTAAAAAAAATATGAAGTGTAAAAAAATAAATTAATTAATTACTTAAAAAAAGAATGTAGATCCAGTATTGTCTCGGAGTACCAGAACAGAGAAATGGGAGGGGGGTGATTGGGGAATGGGTGAAGGGAAGAGGACTTATGGGACATATGGTGAGGGGGGAACTGGGAAAGGGGAAAGCATTCAGAATGTAAACAAAGAATATAGAAAAGAAAAAAAAAAAGAAAAAAAAGGAAAAAAAAAGAATGTAGAATATAAAGTCTCAGGAACTATTTACCCCAGTGGAACAATCTATGAAATAATTGCCTTTGTTAGAAATCTAGAAACTATTTAAAATACTCCTGTGGTATATTTGAATCCAAAGCTAGCGTTACCAAAAATATTAGAAAAATCCATGGTTCTTACTCATCTTAGCCTGTCCCTAGGTTCATTGAAATGGTTAATGTGATTGGTAAAAGACTCCTAGCTCCTGGATTCTTTGAGGGAAAGAAAGAGGGGACTGAAACCTAGTTCTGCCCATTCAGATATTTTGGCATATTCTTTAAGGGAGTGGTTTCTGCCTTTTCTGTATCTCTATTGGCAGCACTCAGACGCAAGTCAAGGTCCACCGAAAACAGAAGTGACACTTTGGAACATTATATACATACCCAACACAGTCCCTACTCTGATCATGAGACATTGAGAGGGCAAACCACTTAGAACTCCAAGCTTTTCTGTGGGGGAGGAAAAGGTTTGGAGTTTGTATAATAATCAGGTTGACATGTTGGGTGATTCTGACTGGCTCCTCTTATGCCTGCTTTGTAGCATTGTTGGGAATGGGCACAATCTAGGGGCTGCTGATAATAAAAGAGAACTGGGAAGTTTTTAACAAGTCAGAGAACCTGTAGTGTTATGGACATATATCAAGAGAACAAGAGTATATGAGTTATTAATAGAGCAACTGCCAAATTCCTATCATTTACAAATAGAGAAGCAGAGCAACATTGAAGACACACCCACTAAAAATGTTTAAGGAGATTCACGAATCTTTATGCAAACTACTGAGTGAAGATTCTTCCCTATATAAAGTTAGTTCATAGTCTTTAAGAAAGGTTTCTATCTTTTTAAATGCATGGGATAAAAATTACAAGGTATACAAACAAATAAACAAACAAAACAACAACAACGACAAAACCAAAAACCAAACCAACCCCCCCCAAAAAAAACCCAAAATAAAACACCAAAAATCACCAACACCCCCACCAAAACCTCAAAAACCCAAGAAGCTGTGGCACATGGACAGAGTCTATCTACAGAAACTGATGCCTAGCTCATAATGGTATATGAAGTATCTGGAACATAATTCAAAATAGTCATCATAAATAAACTTACCATCTCATATAATTATATGCAAGCCAAATGAGATTATTTATAATGAGATGAAAATACAAAAAAATAGGGAACCAATAAAAGTAGGAGTCGAGGAATACAAAAGATGATGAATTGACAAACTCACTAAAAATGCTTCAATGGAAGAACTAAGTTTGGCATAATAATCACGAACTAAAAGAGAATTTATTCGAAATGATACAAAGAAGGAAGAAAAACAAAATACTGAACAGAGCCAAAGACAGCAAAGGGATGCCAGCGAGCTCCAAAGAGTACTTTGTAAGCTGTAAGTTCTCATTAAAGACCACTTTTTCCAAGTGTCTATTCCTTTTATTGAGCAGAGAGACACTTTGACTAAGGGTCTCTTTTTCTTCATTTCCTTCTTCCAAAAATTCAATCAAACAGAGCTAAAAGCACTGTCTAGCATTAGGGATTATAAGCAGAAATATGATTGATTGACAAGATTCAGAAGCAAGAATAATTTAGGAAAAATAATGCCTAGGAGCTATTGCCAGAAAATTTTCAATAATGCCCTTTAAAGGTTGAAGGGAATAAAAGCTCGTCTCACAACAAACACTGCTGTGGACAATTTGGTGGGGAAAGATTTCCTGATTGATACTCCTAAGAACCATCATTAGGATGATGACAGTGGAGATAATGGGAGCAGCTTCTCTTCCTGGTGTACAGGGCTTGTTACCTCCATCAGCTAGACCTCACATCTCTGCAGACCTTGGTCCCCTTCATCTAAGATATTGGAGTTTTAGAATGAAATTTGTAGGTAATGAGAAAGGATGTTAATGAGGCACAAAAAGAGGGCCATTGGAATTTTCTTCTTCATAATAAGAATCTGTCCCCGGATATGGGCATTAAGAATAACATTCTTCTATACTTCATAAATATTTAGAACAGTTCTCTATCTTTTTAAACAACAAAGTCCACTGTCAAGATACAACAAAATGTTGTGTAGTATTTGATGGCTATTTTAGTGTTAAAGTCAACTGTCCCTCTCTGTGTTTCAATAATCTCAATTTGTAACCACCTGGATTGCCCACAGATTCATATACAACTTAATTACACACAATTCAGCTCACACAGATAATATAAAAATAAAATGGAAACTTTGATTTCTGGGGCTACAATCAATCAACACCCATTAAGAAAGCAAGGAATTTTTTTGGCTCTTTGAACAGTACTGTAGTGGTTGGCAATAACAAATGATAACTGACAGCAATAAGAGAGTCACGAAAGGAAGAAGTGGTTGATTCATTTTCTAAGAATGGTTAGCATATGATGTGAAAGCTCTCTGTTTTCTCAACATTATAAACAAGGAAAAAACACCAGTCATAAGGATGTAAGGATCCAAAACTGCATCTGATGATCTTAAGGGTCTTTGAAGGGCCCTTGCTGATTGGCAGAAATTTAAGCTAATTACTGAGGATGCTAAGGGCAAATCTGTTCAACTAAGGTCCATAGCATGGATCCTACTGAGACAAAATGTGGCTATTGTCAAAAAGTGGCAGACCACAAGTAAAACTCATGTTGATATCAAGGCAACTGATGGTCATTTATTTTTCTCCACCTATTCTGTATTGTTTTTCTCTTAAAAAATGCAACAATCAGATACTTAAAATATTCTATGTGAACCATCAGCAGGTCAGCCAGATCTGGAAGGGCAAATGTCTTGAACGAAGTGGTAAGTAAATCCATTCTAGACAGCAATGGAAAAGACATAGAAAAGGCTTGCAAGTCCATTTATAATCTTCATGATGTCTTTGTCAGAAAAGTAAAAAATGCTGAAAAACACAAGTTTGAGTTGGAAAAACTCATGAAGCTCCATGGCAAAGGTAGCAGCTCCGGTAAGACTGCCACAAGGCAAGATTGGTGTCAGAGGTCAACAAGCTGGTAAACATAAACCATCAGTACAAGGACTTTTGACCTTGCTGGGAGGAGAGAGAAAGGTGGAGGAGGAGAGGAAGGGAAAGGGGAAGGGAGAAGGGGGAAGGGGGAAGGAGAGAGATAGGGAGAGGGACAGGGATAGGGAGAGGGATGGGGACATGGAGAGGGACAGGGACAGGATGAGGGAGAGAGAATGAGGACTTTTTTAACTGAGAAAAAAATGTACTTAAAATATTCTGCATGCCAGTCTCAAGATTCTCAGCATTAGGCAGTATTACAGAAAGATTTTAACAGGATGAGCTACACAGACTTTTCTGCCTGGGAAGGAACAGGTTAGTACAAAAAACAGATTGTCAATTAAGCATGAGTTGAAAGTTCAGCTTTCAGAAAATCCTGAACTTATGCCTCACATTTCAAGAAACAGATCCTGAGGAAGGACAGAAATAGATGAAGGCTAAAGATAAGAAGAAAAACTTACATAAGCCAAGTGTATGAGTTTTTCTACCCATGTCACTGGCTCACGTAAATGCCAGACATCCTTTTATATACAGCCTGGATATAGCAGACATTGGCATTTAAGTATAGATTGCTGTAAGAGAAAATTGCCCTTGAATGAATATAAATTTACTGGAGAGAAAAATGATTTCCCCCAGTTAACAGTTAGAACCCCAATAATAGAAATGTTTTCAAGCAGAGGTTGTAGGGAGAGAGAAGAGCTATAATGATACCTCAGTTCACATTTAAAAAAAAAAGAAAATCAGCTTCAGCTTAAATTGTAGGTTGTGTACACAGAACCCTTCTCCTCCCTCTTGCCTCAAACCTCAGGCTTCATGTTAAATGGGACAAATCACATCGTTTGTAGTTCTGCTCTGCTTGGTACAGCTGCTGGCTGCCAGTGGTGCCCTAAAAATATATTGTTTGTTTATTTTGTGTCATAGCAGTCTCCAGAATGGTGTAGAGAAGTGCACAGTGCTCATTTCCCTTTGTGTCAGTGAACCACATGATGAAAGACTTAAGACCTTTGCCAGCCTCAGCATGAAAAGACCCAAATAAAGGGCCCAGGTAGCACTTGTGGCTCTGCTTCTCTTAAATACTATTTTCTTTGGATTCATGAGGCAAAGCTGACAAGCAGCTTGCCTGTCATCAGAACCTCTTGCCTAGGTCTCAGTGAAGCAAAGCCAAGCTAAAAACTGCCTTTGTGGGGAAAAATTGATCTGCTCTGGGGAATCAACATCTATAAGCACATGGGGCAGAAAAGAAAAAAATCAATATTGCATCACAGAAACAAAATAAAACAGATTACAGGTAAATGTTCACAGAGATTATTCAAATAGAGCTTATTAATGACTTTTACTTTATAACTTGCATGACCAGATAGTATCACCAGTTATACTGGCAGAGCACACAGGGGGACTGCTTACCTCACAGTTGTTGAAAACAGTTATTTATATGTAAAATCATCTTACATACTATGTTCAAAATAATGATATGATATGTGAGATTTACACTATCCATTAATACTACTTCAGTCCTTTTTTCATTAGTTGAGTTGTAAAATAATAAACCATCAGGAAGGTAAAGATTTATATAAGCTAATTGGTACAAAGGCAAGATTGTCAACAGTAATTTCATGCCAAGCAATTTTTGGCAAGGTACTTCTGGCTATTGAAAATCAAAAGGATCAATGGGATTCTGATAAAAAGGAGATTTTTCCAATCTAGAGGATAATTAAGTATAATGTAATCTAAGGATGATTCTATAAAAATATTTTAATAACTCATTGTCTTCTAGCAGCTAAGTCACTGAAGACTTTCTAAAATTTAGTGACATAGAAATAATTTTAGATTATTAGCATGGGAGAAATATGTTACCTAAAGAGCAGACTTCTAACCAGCTCCCATATAACATCAATTCTTGTGAGAAGTATGGATATCCACCACATATATATCCTATATGTGCATGGGATATATATGTATATATGTATGTGTATGCATATGTATATGATGTATCTATATATGTATATATACATACATACATATATATATACACATACACACATACACATATATCCCATGCACATATAGGATATGTATGATAAATTCAGACTAAACATTGTGGTGATTTGAAAATGCTTGGCCCAGGGAGTGGAACTGTTTGGAGGTATGGCCTTTTTGGAGTAGATGTGGCCTTGTTGGAGGAAGTATGTCACTGAGAGATGGACAATAAAACCCTCCTATACACCGTGTGGGAGCCAGTCTTCTCCTATCAGCTTTCAGATGAAGATGTAGAACTCTCAGCTCCTGCACCATGCCTGCCATCAACACCGCTATGCTCCCACCTTGATGATAATGGACTGAACTTCGGAACGTGTAAGCCAGCCCCAATTAAATGCTGTCTTTATAAGAATTGCCTTGGTTGGATCTGGAAAATATCATCCTAAGTGAGGTAACCCAATCACAAAAGAACACACATGGAATGCAGTCACTGATAAGTGGATATTAGCCCAGAAGCTCTGAATACCCATGAAACAATTAACATATCAAATCATTCCCAAGAAGAAGGAAGGAGAGGGCCCTGGTCCAGGAAAGGTTTGATGCAGCATTGTAGGGGAGTACAGGACAGAGAAATAGGAGGGGGTTGATTGGAGAACGGGCAGAGGGAAGAGGGCTTAGTGAACTTATGGGGAGGGGAGAACCGGGAAAGGGAAAATCATTTGGAATGTAAACAAAGAAAATAGAAAAAAAAAAAAAAAGAATTGCCTTGGTCATGGTGTCTGTTCACAGCAGTAAAACCCTAACAAAGACATCCATGATTCCAAACTTCAGAAACAGGGATGAGTGATGTTTATCTTTACAGTGAATGGGGAGAGAAAGAAAGGTTAAAACTGCAGATGTAAAAGGGAGTCCCAGAGTCAGGCATAAAAGGCAGACAGAAATGGAAACAGACACATGGAAGGTGGTAAAAGAAATCGAAAACACTGACAAACTAAATATAATCCTATATAAATCTGATCCTAATGAGAGACACAGAGGGTAGAAACAAAGAAAGAACATAAGATAATGAGCATAAATATACAGTGAATAGAAAGGGACAGAAGTTTAGGAAAACTACATTATTTTTAGACAGTAATCTGTAATTGTGGATTACAGACTAAGTGAGAGCTGGTCAGAACTGCAGGCTCACCCTCAGGTGGAGGTCACAGTCTTTTTATGTTTTCCTGTCCATCATGCCCCACAGCTATGTAGTTCCATCCTCTGCAGATTTGGATCTTAGGTCAACAACTGGTCATCTGAGTGGGCCTTGGTTCTGATTCATCATACTGTTTTAAATTTTGTAGAGCAATGATCCTATTGGCTATCTTGTAGATGTTCTTTGCACATGTAGAATGTGCATTATATACATTATAATGTATAAACACATTATATACACATTCTCTTCACAAGAGCTGAAGTTGTAGAAGTCTCATGAAGGGCTGATGTGTCCATAATCCTGCAGTCATACAAATTAGCACTCTCAGCTGACATCATTCAGAGACAGAACGAGTGTGAAGCTGGTTCTAGCTCAAAGGTAAGTGAAGAGGAATGTACATTTTTCCTCAAATCTTTTGATTGAATTTACTAGACTGTACATCACTGCTTGTACATGACAGCTTTTATCAAATGAAAGTTGTAAGCCTTAGCATTCATAATTATTTCTTTAGATGTGTACTTGTTTTTATGTTGAGAACAGGTCTGGCTATGTGGCTCTAGCCATAACTCATAACAGTCCTCTTGAAGACTAAAACTGCAGGTGTATCCTAACACATTTGGATCTCCATACTTCATTTTATATAATGAATTTTACACTTAATTTTATGTCTTTCTAATTTAGACCCTTTCCTAAGATCAGTAGATGTGAGGAGAATTCTTTATCCTAAAATAGCTTGACCAATATTTGATAAATCACCTTTCTCCATGAGCAGGACTCAACCTTTAAATATTTCCATACAAAATAAGTACATGCAGTGCTGATAAGTGAAGAAACTGTCTTCTGCACAGAGCTTAGCTATACCAACAAGAAGAAATACTAAATTTCAAGAACATGTAAGATGACCAACTATCTGGTTTAACTAGACAATGATCACTATAAGTTCAGATGAACAGAAGCTTCTTGGTGTGTTAAAAAATAGCAATGTGACTCATTGTTCAGTACACTATGCTATGTATGAATTGTGTGCTTAGATATTAAAATTAAAATTATAATCTTCTCTATACTTATATTATGAAGAAACTGATGAAGTTGTAGACAAGGAGGTAGAAGGGAGATGAATGACTTAGTGTGCTGATAATGAAATAACCAAGCTCAAGAGATGGATGTGGAGACTTGATGAAAGAGAAGAGAGAGATTCATACATTTCAGGATATAGGAGATAAATGGACTAAAAATATCCATGGGGCAGTGACACTCTGGACTTCCTACCAATGAGAACAGGAAGCAACTGAAGTCCTGAAAGAGTGTGTACTGTTTGCTATGAACACAGCTATGTTAAGGATTCCAGTGCCCTAGACCCATGGGAAATGGTAAAGCCTTTCCTGGGCTAGGATACGGTAAATGGAGAAACCTTCTCTGGTCATTGGGTGGATGTCAATAATGTGTTCAGAAAATGTCATTATAGTTTTTTTCCCACAGTTGCTTATAGCACGAAGAGTGCTTCCTATATAGATTAACCAAAGCTGTCTCTTTGTTAGCTGTATACGATACTACCACCTCCTTGCTCAGCTGTGTACAGTAGCCCATCTCCCTGTTCAACTCTATTTAATAATAAACATATTGAGTTTCTAGGGCTCAGAGGCAGTGGCTTTTTCACCAGAGAGCTCAGACTCCCAAATCCCTGATTTTCTGTACACGTGTCCATATTTCTGTCCTATCTTCATTCCCTTACCACCCCATTTAGGTCAATCCTTGCAGCCTTGCAGAGGTTGCAATGTCAGGATTGAATTGCTGTAATAGGCACTGACTCAGACATGCATGTGATAGCCGCCTCTCTGGGTAGAATCAAATCACTGTATAAGACTGAGTTATCAACTTATTAGTGTCTAAAGTTGTGAGCTTAAGTCAGCTTCATTGTTGGAGGTGATTTTAACACAATTGATGAGAATAGAGACAAACATTAAGAGGGAAAAGCAGAGCCAGGAAACCTGAGATCATAATGACTCCAGGAGAACAGAGGGAGGATGACCGGGCCCTGGAATCATTTATTTGCTGAACAGAAGGATGTGTGGGCTGATAGCAGTTGAAGTCCTATTTATAAAACTGATAAAAGTGAAAGATACAGAAAGAATATCACAGATGGCTCCTTTCTACTGTGTAAACAATGTTTAGCTTTAGTGTATTTGCCTATATTTTTATTCTTTTTCTCTCAAGGATAGCATGCCAAATAATTAATTATCTTTCACATTATAGCTGTTAGTACAAATCATGTTTACATACTTCCTTTGAGAATTTATTGCTCTTATTTAACAACAGAAACACATCTTACTCTCTTTCTGATTGTATTTAGACTACATGTCAAAGAGAAAAATGTTATGAAGTACTTACGCCTAAGAATTCTGTATGATATTATTTGATTGGGCCTAGAATGACATCCTAAGTAATATTGAACATTACAAATGAAGAAGGCAAACTGCTATTCCAGGCCAACAACTTGTAATGATTCCCAYGAAACATTAACATGATTGCTTATTTAGGAGACATTTGTGATTTAGTGCAAGTAATTTAGCTCTGAAATGGTTTTTTGGTTATAAAGTTAAGCATAAGAAATATGATCTGAACTTAGTTCATTGTACAACATGCTGTATAYAATCTCCACTTAAACCTCACATTTTTAAGGAAATACAATTATTTGTCATTTGTTGTATGTAACCCTTACTAACATTTTAAGCATATTTAAGTTTTTATTCTCTGCTCCCAAATGTTGTGAAAAATAAGATGATTAACTCAGAGGGGAAGAGAATTCTTCAAATGTTCTGCATAGAAGTAGCTATTGTCTACAGGTGATAGTGGTTGATAGGAGAAGGAATGGGTTAGTGATACAGAAGACTGAGTGGTATCATATTGGCTTTATGAGTTAGTTGTCTACCTGGGGAAAAGGTAAAAGTAGTAGGATTTGCTTTGCTTTTGCATATCATTGAGCCCTAATCTGAAATGTTTATAGTACCTTCAAAGAGCCAGAGAAGGGACTGAACTAAGGATAAAATAGAGGATCCTACCTTTATCTAAGCTCAAGGTAATTTCTTTATCATTTATTTCATAGTCACAAAGTATTTATTATATAACCAGTAGTGAAATTTAAGAAAGTCTACTCCCAGATCAAGAATATATTTTACCTTCTACTTCCCAGTTTACAAGTAGGGGAAACCAGATAAAGCTAATAACAACAACAAAAAAAACCCCTGCACTTTGTTTTCTGAGGTTATTTGAGTTCTTGCATTCTGCTTTTTCCAGGAAATGTTTTCTGATTCCATTTCTATTCTTTTTCTCTATAACCCTGAGGGAACTACCTGTTTACATGAATATTTACTTCTTCTTCCCACATGTTTTGAATATTTGTATGAAGTATAGTGATGCTGTAAAATACCAAACACATATGTTTACTGAGTCACTGGCCTTTMCATGGATTCTGCATCTGAGTTCCCAGGAAGACTAGAGATCTACACCTAAATGAGTCCAGCATTGTAGGTCTGTGTTAAAACTGAGCCTACCATCTCTGGGTACAGCCAACAGCTRAGCTCTGTCTAAACTGTAKTACTTCTAACAACTGATGCCTGCATTCCAGTACATGTAAGTAACTTAAGTACATTAAGTTCAACATCCTAGGGTTATGTAACAACTAAACCCAGTACCATAAGTATTTTAAGCAACTGAGCCCATATTGTAGTATTTCTAATAACTGAGTTGGTGCAGCACTTATATCTAACAGTAAGATCTAACATTACAGCTGCTGGTACTGGCAAAATGAAAGACGTTTCTTGTGCTGACCAGTTTTCCTTGTAAGGAGCCAAAAGTTCTGTTCTAAGAAACTATTTTTGAACTTTGACACTGGACTAGGAATCTGATGACTCAGTTCTTATTTTTCAGATCCATGCCAAATCACTAGTTATTGCTGAGATGGAATAGATGTAGTACAGATATAGAGGTTTATTAATAATAGGTATTTCTGACATAGGACTGACTTGAAAGAAAATGTTTCAGAAGACCTAGAGAAAATGGTGGAATAATTAGAGTTGTATAACCATTCTTTCAGTAAAGAATCAATTTCCCTGAACAGCACAGTGTGGAGATCTTGACATTAGATGATCAGTTTACCTGAACAGGGCTATGTGGCCACATTATTATTAGAGAACCTTCTTCCCTGACTATAGTTATGGCACCATATTGGTAGTACAAAACAAAATTTTCTTACTTTGAGAATTTCTGAGAAATTAAGTGATTTAGACTTACAATATGTGAAGGGAACGGGAAGAAACTGATACTTCTAGGTAAAACTCTGAAAATGATTGTCACCAAAGACTATTCTTCAAGTGTTCACTTAAAAATTATAGTAGGGACTCCCAGCGGCAGTCTCCATCTTGCCACCAGGTCACTGGTAGAGAACCAACAGATGGGTCCAGGTACACAGACTTAATTCGAGACTAACATAGCTCGGGTGGAAACCTGCCAGGCTTTTGCATGAAGCCAGGGCCTGGGCAGCTCTGCGGGCCAACCCAGTCATGCACCAACCCAGTTGGGGGGGGTCATCTGCCCTGCAGAGTGATCAGCACTTGGATAAGGTCCTTGCAGCATTCGTCATCTGTACATCCTGAAGGAACAGACAGGCAGCACCAGGTTCACAGAGACAACTTGAGTGTAGCATTGCTTGGGGCAGGAAGCATTAGGGCTCCAAGGGCACCCAAGAGGAAGGTAGCACACTAGCTATCTGAGCCAGGGGAAACCCTGACATCCACAAGTATGGAATTACCCTTATAGGCTTACGGGAGGTTCAAACACCAGCCAGTGACAACAAGGCCAACTGAAGCCAGAGACAACCAGATGGCAAAAGGCAAACGTAGGAATGTTACTAACAGAAATCAAACCAACATGGCAGCATCCGAACCCAATTCTCCAACAACAGGAAGTCCTGGATACCCCAACACACCAAAAAAACCTAAGATTTGGATTTAAAATCACTGGTTAGGATGCTGTTAGAGGAACACAAGAAGGACATAAATAAATCTCTTAAAGAAATACAGGAGAAAATGGATCAAAAGTTAGAAGCCCTTATGAGGGAAACACAAAAATCAATTAAAGAAATTCAGGAGAATAAGGGTCAAAAGATAGAAGCCAATAGGGAGGAAATACAAAAATCTCTTTAAAAGAATACAGGAGAACTTGGGTSAACAGGCAGAAGTCATGAAAGAGGAAACACAAAAATTTCTCAAAGATCTACATAAAAACATGAACAAGCAAGTGAAGGATATGAGCAAAGCCATCCAGGACCTAAAAACAGAAGTAGAAACAACTAAGAAATCACAAAGGGAGACAACTTTGGAGATAGAAAACCTTGGGAAAAAGTCAGGCGCCATAGATGCAAATATCAACAACAGAATACAAGAGATAGAAGTAAGAATCTCAGATGCTGAAGATACCATAGGAACCATGGACTGAACAATCAAAGAAAATGCAAAATGCAAAAGGCTTGTAATTCAAAACATTCAGGAAATCCAGGACACAATGAGAAGACCAAACCTAAGGATTATAGGTATAGAAGAGAGTGAAGATTTACTACTTAAAGGGCCAGCAAATACAGAACTCCAAACAGACTGGACCAGAACAGAAATATCTCCTGTCACATAAAAATCTAAACCCCAAATGTACTAAACAAAAAAAGAATATTAAAGGCAGTATGAGAAAAAGGCCAAGTAACATATAAAGGAAGACCTATCAGAATCACACCAGACTTCTCACCCGAGACCATGAAAGCTAGAAGATCCTGGGCAGATCTAATGCAGACTCTTAGAGAACACAAATGCCAGCC